>VZUI01039651.1:0-20229 GCA_013401135.1 Cettia cetti
GCAGCCCCTTGCATCGTCACAAACCTCACCACACAGCTCACTGAAAAATATCACGCCCCGCAAAAAAATTCAACAACAAAACTCAATTCAAAAACAATCCGATCAACAACCGAACTAAGAAACAGAACAGGAAACAAACAGCCCTTACCCCTTGCCATACACCATCCACAAACAAAATAGAACTACACAATCAATTATTAAAATCCACTAAACAGAAAAAATCTTTGAAAAATAAGAAATTGCACCCAACGCAACACCCAAACCTCCAGCACCAGGGCTGACCGTACCCAATCCGAACGCTCACATACAATAAACAAAAACAAAACCCCAATAACACACAGCAGAAGGCTGTAAAGCAAAGCTACTTAAATTAAAATTAATTCTGCCTCAGATACAAACAAACCCGTCCATAAAGTTCTCTTTGCGCCAAAACTAAATTACACATCATAAATAATACCAAAGAATAAAACACTGTACACCACCTAACCATAGAATATGGAATAAAAACCACATACAAATACCACTATCTATTAAATAGCACTGCCACCCTCTATATTTAACTGTACATAGATAAAAATGTGTACATCGTTAAAATATATTCATTGGAGCATTAAGCTGGTAACACAAAACAAAACATCAGGTGTCCTAAAATGATACCATAAGGTGACATCCTCTATCACCTTCGCCGCCAATTCTCTCTCAAATAGATTGCCTAACATAAACAAAGAAAAATCGATCTTTACTTTTCACAACGAACTTTTCGTCGATTAGCCAAAACAACAGGTTTTCCCGAAACTGTTTCTTCTACAAGTATTGAACCCTGCTGCTCAGGCAGGCCGGACCGGCCCCGGGCCGGGACACCCGCCCGCCTCCGCGCCACGCCCGGGGGGAGCTGCAAGACCTCCGCGCTTCCCGAGGCTGAAGCCACGCTGCACATCGCCCGCCCGTGGCTCACCCCGCCCAAAAGCCGGCTCACCTGCTCGCCTCTAGTCCTCGGCACGCCTCGGGCAGCGGCAGCACCTGCACGGAAACGAAGCAAAAAAACTGATTTTCATCTGCCGGAGGGGATCTTTCGGTCCCCCTCGCCGCCATCTCTGTGACTCCGGAGGGGCGGCGGGAACTCCCGGTCCCCCCGCCTCGGTCTCTATGGGTTTTTTCCAGGTGCCGGAGGGGACTTCCGGCCTCTCCGGCCCGCTTGTCTATGGTTCCCGAAGGGCGGGGGGACTTTCGGTCCTCCAGCTCCCGTCTCTATGGCCTTTCCATGTGGCGGAGCGGACTCCCACTCCTTCCCGCCCCAAGCTCTATGGTTCCCGAGGGGCGGGGGGGATTTTTAGGTCCTCCAGCGGCCGCCTCCATTGTTTTATTGCGGCCGAAGGCGTTCCCGCTCCTTCCCGCCGCAAGCTCTATCATTCCGGGGGGCGCTGGGGGGGCGGGGATTCCCTGCCGTCCAGCCCCCGTCCCGATGACTTCATTGTGGCGGAGGGGATTTCCGCTCCTTCTTGGTATACGTGAGGAGGCGCACCCCTTTGTTCCCCGTCTTTAATTTAAACAATTCATTGATTTTGCGTTCAGCAAAAATCTCCGCTTAACCATTCTGTTTAGGAAGTACAACATTTTGTTCGGCTATCGTCATACATATTTTTCTATCTCACAGAAATCTTAGCTCAATTTCTCACAGCACCACGACACCCGCGGCTCCGGCACCCAGCCCCCCTTGCCGGCCCCGGCCCCGGGGCAGGCGCCGTTCCAAGGAGCGGGGGGACCGGGGAGACCACGCCAGCCCCGACACGGGCGGCTCTACGCGCCCAAGGCGGCCCCGGACGGGCCGCGGCACACGGCAGGAAAACCGCTCTCCCGGCCGCTCCCCCCGCAGCCTGCTGCGGTCGCGCGCCCGGAGCTGCCAGAGAACTCCGTGCCGCGCGTCCCCGCTACCGGCCCCGCACGGCTCCCCGCGCTTCTGCCACAGCCGGCGAGGCTCCGCCACTCCCGGGGTACGGCCCGGCCGCGGCAGTCCCGCCCGCCGCCATTCCCCGCCCCGGGCCATGAATGCCCGGGACGATCCCACGCAAGGCATTCGGTGCCGGGGCACGCCACGAGCACCCTCACACGCCGCAGCGAGGCACAGCCCGATTTCAACCCTTCGAAAAGGGATGGAAAAGCCGGGATTTCCTTCAATTCGAGCCCTGAAACCGAGGCAACAGCAGCCGCTGACCTCACCTTAAACCAATACAATGGAAAATAAATGTATTCCCCCCTTCAATTTAATTTCCCACAAGAACAGAAAGGGAGGGGTTTTCCTCAAATCAAATCTCTCAAATGATGGGAAAAGGGAGATTTTTACCTCAATTCAATCCCTTTAAAAGGAGCAACAAGGCTTCACCCCCACTTTAAACCTCAGGATGATGAAAATGGAAGGGTTACCCTCAATTCAAACCCCTAATACATCAACAACATTTTTCCTTTTCTCTTTACAATAGAACAGGATTCCCTGTCAACTGATACACCCAACACCCTGGAAAATGCAGGTTTTCCTTCAATTAAAACCCTTAAAATCACAGGTGAAGGGGGATTTAAACAGAGACAGTAATGGAAGATGACTTTCTTCCCTCAATTTAAACTCCTTTTGTCCTCATAACCCCCATTTTTTTTCTGGGGACACTGGGAAGGGATTGGCAACATGAGATTGAAAAGGAGAAAAGTCCCCCCTAAAAATCCACACTGGCTCACCTGTTGCTGCTGCACAGCACAAAGGTTTGCCCCTTGGCACCTCCTCTAAGCAATGTTCCACATCCAAGTGCATCCAGGTGTTCCCCCAGACCCTGTGAGATGTTCTCACCGTCACGCCATGAGACACCCCTCAGAGCGCAGTATAAACCCCTCTGCTCCAGCAGCTCCATGCCAAAGTGAGCTGAAGGAAATGCACTTAAAGCAGTCCCAGCAGGAATCACCCCCTCATCATCCTGACAGCTCTTACCTGTGGGTGCTGCCACTCCCAGCGTAGAGGGCAGGAGCAGAGGGGACTTGCTGCACATTCCCTGGACGGCTCATTGTCTGCACCTGACACACTGGGGCACCAGGGCTTTTCTTTCTGTGGCTAAGGACCCCTCTTCTCCTGCAGATGCCCCAGGCTGAAATTGGGATTCTACCTCCAAAATTCTGTATGGGTGAGGTTCATAATTCCCAAGCAAATTCCCCAGTAATCATTAGCCTTCACTTACAATTTTTCGTCTGGCATTATAGTCATCCCACGGATCCCATGGAAAACAATGGCACGGGGAGCACAAAGAGCCACCAAGAATAAAAAAAGGAACATGAGTGAAGCAAAAAAAAACCCCAAACAAAAACAAACCACAGAAAAGGGAAATCACCTTGAGACTGCAGGGAGACCACCGTGGTGCTGGAGGACACGGCTGTACTGTGACTCACAGACCCACTTCAGCTGCTCGAGTCCTCCCATCACTGCTGCACAGCTCACCCGCTTGGTCAATACAGCTGAGAGCCAAGCGTGAAAAACTGAAGAGTAAAATAAAAGATAAATAATTTTATGGTTACCCTTCTGCTGCCTCTCACTGCTGTGGCAGGCAGAACAGCTCCAAGAGAGACACAAACACATGCAGGAACACACTGAGCACAAAAAAACCAAGCAGCATGACCTAGAGACACCAAAAATCTGTCTAAGAACCATGAGTACAAAATCAGAGATGTCATCAGGCCCCACAGCTGGGGCCCAGCAAAAACAGGGATCCATTGCCTGATCTCCGCTGTGCATCACCTCCTGCCGAGGGCTCCCTCATAGTGCCTTGCCGTGTGCAAAGGGAGGACAAAGGTGGCTGGTAAGGGTTTATTCAATCACACACGTAACAAATTCTGTGAGCAAGTCTGCTGTGTCACTTGGGGGCCCTGCCCCTGCCCCTGCCCCTGCCCTCGGGACACTTCAGCCATTGTTTCTGGAGCAGCTTGTCAGACTGGAAGGGAATAGAACGTCGGTCAGCTCCTGCAGCAATGGGCTGCTGGACAAAGGTGGAGTCCACCAAAAATGGGAAACAGGGCCCATGAGGAGAGAAAAAGGAATAAGGAGAGGGAGGGAAAGAGGAAGAGGGGACCAGCTTGTTGGTGGGAGTGTACAGGGAAAGCACAAGGCTAGGGATGGGACAGAGAATGATAGAAAAGATAGGGACAGGAAAAAGGAGAAAAGGACAGCAAGGGGGGCGGTGGGAGGGGGAAGGGAGCAGAACAGAGATAAAGAACCATAGAATCATTTAGGTTGGAAAAGAACTTTGAGATCATCACAGTCCAACTATTAACCCAGCAATTCCAAGTCACTAAACCATGTCACTTGAAGGCAGCACCACCTGCCCCTTGGGGAATCCCACCTGGAAACACAGGGGAGAGAGAAGAGGCAGAAAGAGGGAGTAGCAACAGGACAAAGGAAAATAAGGACAGGATGAGGATGGAGATGAAGAAAATAAAATGGCACGGGCAGCACAACGGTGCTATTAAAAAAATAATAGGGAACAGGACAGAAAGATACAGTGAGAAACAATGGCCCACAGAGCAGGAAAGAGCAACAGAATAGAAAAGGGAGAGGGATCCTGAGAGAGGCATGGAGGACAGATAGAAGGACAGAGCAGGTAAGCAGCACAAACAGATAAAAGGACAGAGAAACACAGAAGGGATATCAGGGAGGACACTGGGCCAGAATGAGAAAATGAGGGGCAGTGAACAAGACTGAGCAGTAAACAGACACTCTTTTTATTTCTTTCACATAGATCCTATTTTCTTACATTTTTCAAGCCTTTTATTTTTTAATTTATATATAGAAAAGTTACATTTGTATTTCCAAATCCTGTAAAATTTCTTATATTCTAAAATCTTGTACATAATAGATACATTTTTATTTGAAAATCAAGTTATATAAAAATCAATATTATATATACAAAAATGAGAACCTTTACAGTTTTTAATACGTAAATGAGTATGAGCAGAGATTTATTTTAAGTCAGATGATGTCCACAGTTGCACAAGCATAGTGTGACAGTAATAACATTACTATCTATATTTAATACTAGGATATTTTGAATGGCAATATATAACAAATCAAGTATGTCTCATAATCTGCTATTCAAAGAAAACTAATAATAAGCTGATAACATGCAGCTTGGGATCTATCTGGAATTACCACATTTCTGATTGAATTACAGCTTCTGACTGTAAAACCCCTGATAAATCACAATTTTAATCAATTACTCCTCAAAATAAAATAACCGTGATACGTAATGGCATTAACATTAAAAATTATATTTTTGCATATATAACACAGGCCTTTATCAAATACCAAAATGTATCGAAAATCTATTTGGTAATTGCTTTTATGTATTCTGTGAACACAGCAAATTACAATACTGTACTGTTGCTAAAATATAGTTTTAATGTATCCAGTTTCTAGAGTGTATATAGTACAAGAAAAAGTATTTGCAAAGGTCAAGTTTCACTTCTAACTTCTTCTGAATAATTGTCTCTAGTCTGCTGCATATATTTTAGTATTTTGATTATGGATCATTATATGGATTAAGACAACAACATAATTCTTGGTCTTTTCAGCTACATACTGAAAAATTACATACACAAGAAATTAAAAGCCTTACCTGAATTAATTTACCTCTCAGACAGAAATTATAGCAATCATCTGCCTGCCTTTGATACAACAGTAGTTTCTGCATTCAGTATTTCTGTCCAATGTTGAAATGTTTCTGGTAGATCTTCAAGCATTCCCCATCTGAGGCTTTTTTCCTTCATAGAAATCCTGCAGAAAGGAAGATAAACCAGAAAAATTGTTGGTAGCACATTCAAACAAGTCACATCTAGATATATAACAGGCAGGAGAAGAAAGCAAAATTTTTGAGTGGGTTGACAAATATGAAAAAGAAACAAATTATTTTACTAACAAAGTTGGCCCATGAAAGTAAAACTGACTAAAGAACACAGGGTTTTCTTATCAAGGTAGAGCAAGGTGTTACTTTCTGTCTAAAGGAAATTCATAATAATCCCCTAAAAAGTACAGAAAAACAACATTTTTTTTTAAATCAAAAATACAATCACCAATAAATTATCACATTGGCAATATTCACTGTTTTTCAAGTATTATGTTCAAGTTGATATAATACATTTTTCAGAGAATACACAAACAAATATTCAGAATACCTAAGTACCTTTCCCTGCCTTAGCACAGAGTCTCCTCAGAAGCAGCCAGGACTCGGAGATATTGTAATTCTTCACCAGAGAGCATTGCCATGTCACTGTCCCAAAAAAGCAATCTCAGCCAACTTCCTTTGCCCAAAACTCACCTTAAGAACTTACCGTGTGCTTCACATAAACCAAAAATATTTGAAGTTGTTTACTGGATTTGTTTTGAAACCTAAAATGGAATAAAATTCCTAAATGCTTAGATATCTTAGGCATTAATTTGAATAGTTTTGCATGGCACATATGAAATATCTCAGTTCTATATAGTACAGCTGCAAGAAACCATATGATTATTTTCTTAAGAAGGGGCATGGCACCATTTTTTTCCTTGTTTATTCCTATCAATGGAATATTGAGCACAAGAACATAGTGTATAAAATGTATTGGTCTTCTTGGACATGAAAACGTTGTAAAGACAGGCATACATCTTTAAAAGTGGCTGTGGATTGGACTTGATGAACTACATCTGCAAGCCTTCCCCCCTCAGCATTTTCTCTAGTATGGTTAAGAGGGGGAGGTACATACAGTGTTCCAGGCATGACCAGAGGAGATTAGGAAGCGCAGTAGTGCTGAGACACTTAATTTAAAAAAAAAAAAAAAAAAAAATCCAGCTTTTGAGGTCACTTTACCTGGCAATAGTGCTGTAGGATTCCTGAGGGTGCTGATCTACTGTAGAACCAACTTAGAGCCTCCCATAGGCTATTGAAGAGCAGCTCGAACAGGATATAGCCCTCCTTGCTGAGACGCACCCAGAACGCTGGGCTTAGTGTTGTTAGTGAAGGTTAGAGTTGTTAGTGAAGCTGTGTTTTCCACTGTGTTATCTGCTTGCTTGATCATCATTTCCCCGTAGTTACCAATTTCCTGCTTGTGCAGGAACTCAATCAATGCATCAATTTACTTCCTGACTCCCTAAGCTTATTTTGCTTTTTCTTTAAACCAAAAGAGAGTGAAAATCAATTCAAAATTGTTCTGCAGCCGCTGAATTATTCTCTACATCATGTCTTTACCAATGCTGAAGGGCACCATCGTGCAGCTGCTTATAGGAACAGGGCTTCATCTCACTGAATGGACGGCGAGGGACGCTGTATCAGCCCCTGGATGTTAACACGGTGGAAAAAGGAAAGATCATTCAACTCCAGTCTTTCTTAAAGAGATGTAGTATATAAAGTGTTCCAGCTATATAAAGGACGGACAACAGAGGTTGCAGCAGAAGTGGAGCAGGGAGCTGTGTGTGTCAAAAAGGGAAAAGAAATAGGTGCTGTAGGTTAAGGATCGACCGCTAGCCCCTCCCGCAGCAAGTCTAGTGCCTCCTGGAGCTTCTTCCTCGTCTGAGATGCCACCTCAGCAGCCCAGCCCCGGCCAACTCCAGCACCCGCCACCAGCACGTCCTGCGCCGCTACCCCTCAGAGGAAAGCGGCTGCAGAGCTGCGGAGCCGCTCTGGGCCATGTTCCCCCCCCTCCTCCCTACCTGCCGCAGGGCTCAACTGGGCTGGGCGGGATTAGGCTGGGCTGGGGTCGCCTTGGTTCGGCTCCGTTCGGCTCGTTTCGGCTGTGCTCGGCTGAGCGCCACTCGGCTCCTCTCGGTCCGCAGCCCTGGCCCGGCCCCTCCGGAGGCGAGGGCTGGGTGGGTGCGGCGGGACCGCTGGGCGTGGAGCGGACGCTGGCCGGTAGGCGCCGGGGCTGTCCGGCGGCCTTTCAGGCCGCCCCCGACTCTGGGAAGGCGGCGGCATCGCCCGTCTGGCAGGCCAGGCACTGGGCCGGAGTCCGCAGCGGGGCCCGGCCTTGCTTCAGCGGGCCTGGGCTCTCCGCCTCACGCCGGGGGCACCGGGGACGTGCGGTGGGGGTGAGGAGCAACGAGCTCTCGAGGGCCGGACTCCCGGGGGTTGCCGGGATCCACGGCAGCCGGGGTCTCCCTCGCAGCCGGGCTCTCCATCGCATGCGGTTGCGGTCGCGGGCCCCACAGGGCTCTGCGGAGGGGGCTGGGCTGGCAGGGGTGGGGTGGATGCCAGCCCCGGGCACGAGGTCAGTAAAGGTCCAGGGATCTCGGCAGGGACAGTTGCGGGCCAGCGCGGCTGAAGGCGAGGTGGCCATCTGCTCCAAGTCTGTCCTCGCATTCTGCTCAAAAACGCGGCGCTACTGAAACGGGCACTCAGATCAGCCGTCCGCTGACTGGTAGGAGAGTTCTCTCTGCAAATGTCTCATGGAACAAAAACTGCATGTAGTCTTTTCATGTGACAGAACGAGATGTGGTGAGGGATTTTAGGTATTAACCTTTGACTTTCGTGCTTTCCTAGTCTGGCATTCAGGGAGAGAGAGAGATGTCGTTGAAACCATTCACTTACCCATTGCCCGAAACAAGATTTCTTCATGCTGGTGGGCATGTGTACAAATTTAAAATCCGGTATGGCAACTTCAGCAGGTATGTGTGCTAAAGGCAAGAAGTCAGCCTGCTGTTTGTTGACTGCATGTGGCAGTGAGTTAACACAAGACGTTAAAACACAAAAGTGGGTAAAAAGTTCACACGGAACAATCCTTGTGAATCAGGGATGTTTTCTATGAGTAGTAGATTAGGAATTAATCTGCTAAGTATTTTTTCCTGTTCAGTGGGAATTGTATTTTGTTGTTGTTTAAACTCTTACGTGAAATGTAGCTTCACTGCATTTTGACTGGGATGATTCCAACTCTCTCTTTGTTTCACAGCTCTCCCAGTCTCAATCTCACTGAAAGTGCTGCCAAAGAGTCAGAGGTAGGAGCTGAGGCTGGTCCATAGTACCTCTGATGGGTGTTAGGCTGAACAAATCATATGCTTGTTACAGGATTGAGAACATTTTGTCAGATGCAGCATTTCAACTGTGAGTGATGGGGAACTTCCCTGGAGTGTCTGAGCGTGAAAAAAAAAAAAAAAAGACATAAATGAAAAATGTTCCTCAATAGGCAAAATTTAGTGTAGAAGAGTCATGCTTTTGTTTGAAATATTCCAAAAAAGCTAATGACTTTTAAAATTGTTCAAATGGAAACTCGTGTTTGATGAGCTAGTCGCCCCCAGTTCCTGTCTGATTCCTCTTCAGAGTCCTTTCTGCAGGAGCTCTTTCCCAGGGTTTCAGTCTCAACCTTGAAACTGACCACCGCTTTCAAGTTGTCAGGCTTGACTAGCTAATAATCCCTCTTGGTTTTTCAGGGGCAGTAGCAGTACTGCTGAGCTGGTTTGATGGAGGCTAATCTAATGCTAAATTGCACATGCTTTCCTTGCAACTGTGGAACCAATGGGTGTTCTTTTAGTGAAGCCATTGCTTTGTGTCCAAGCACAAATTGATGATCACAATTGATGAGGTGTGTTGTTGTCATCTTCTTCCTGAGACAGAAGAAGGCCCCTGCCATTACTAAGAAATTGAGACAAATATACTGCCTGCTTAAAAATGCTCCTTCCTATTACTTAATTTCTAAAAATCATCAGAGTACAGTAATAGCATGAAAAACCTTACTGAAGAAAATGTGCTAATTTGAATTGCTATGAAGAGTTACAATTTTTTCACTTTTGAAAATACTGAAAGTTATTATTAGAAAAAGTTTTGTGTTTGTAGAGGAGGAGTTTGTTGGGGCTTAACTGCAGTTCCCTTGTAACCGATTTGGTCACTATTCAGAGAAAGAGGAGTAGGTAAATGCTATGTGTGTTTTGCTGGAAAAATAAAATGACACTCCTTATATTTAAAACTTCTTAAATTTAAAAGCACACTTCCATTTTCCATCGTACTTCTTCTATGTTAATTCAAGATTAAGATACTCACCTAAATTTCTATGAGTCTGTCAATCCAGTGCACTCTGAAATGGTGGGATGGAGCAGGGAGAAGAAGGGGAGGAGGAAAAGCAGAATATCTAGAACCTGGTCTTCCATGATTTATGCAAGCTGTAATGTTAATTTTTTTTCCCCAAACCTTGAAACTGTACTTGACAGTGGAATTGTGACTATGTTTTTAATATTTTTTCCTTTGTTTATTTTTTTGGCCTCTCCAGGAAGTGATTCGAGTAATCCTTGGAAATCTTGATGATTTACATCCATTTTCTACAGACCACTTCACTGTCTTTCCATGTATCCTTTCTTTCTTACTCGTAAAAGATTCAATGACTTGTATCTGTTAGGCATTGTATAAGTCAACATTTATGTATTGGAGTGTGCAGATCTTTAGCTGGAGTAGTACTGCTTTGATCTTTGCAGTTGGACATTGGCTGATGGACACCTCAGATGTTGCATTTACCAGAGACCTGAAGTGACAAGAGTGTTTTGCAGTGTTTTCATCCAAACGGCCCTGCATTCCAAAGCAGGTTTAGCCAGAGCGAGTGAAGGTGTATATAAAGTGCCAGGAAGCCCACCTCATGCGCTTGCAAGCGCAGCTGGTGCATTGTTCCCAAAGGTTCGTAGTGTGTAGAGCACTCCTTACAGGCCCAGCAATGCTCGCCCATGGCCAGGGATACTCACAGTGCTGCTCCCTGTGAGGTCCCTCAAGGTTAAACCACCGTGAGCCTTTGGGGATGGAGGATGGGAGCAAGTGTGAGTCTGTGCTTGTGCCTCCACAGAGATGGCTGGGAGAAGCAAAAAGCACCTCACAGAGTTAGCTTTACAAGGAGTAGTAGTTGAACTAAGGTAATTGGAAGTCCAGACAGGCTTTTGAACTCACAAAGCCTGCAAGATTGTTATCCAGTTATCCTGGTCCCCTCTTCAGTGTACATCTTTGAAGCTTAGAAACAAATGTGAAGCAAGTGTCATCCGCACAGTATTCACCTTACTGTGCTCATGCCTTTGCTCCTGTGGGACCAGTCAGCAGATCTTTTCCATCTTCCCTGAAGTTTGCAGAGGCATTGGGCTGCTGTCAGTCTGGCCTGCTGTCCACAGACAGTGCTGTAAAAGCTCTGTGCAATTGCACAGCTTAGTCATATAGAAGCTGATAATTAACTATTGGCATGCTCAGGTTTTGAGGAGTGCAGTTTCCTGGGATTTCACTTTTGATATAGAAGTGCTGAGGCATTTGAGATTGGACTATTGTAGCTAGCAGCTGTACTACGGGCTCCTCCACTTTCTAGGTGTTCTTTCATCAGGATGCACCAAGACTGGCCTTCATTTTTTTCTTCTGGCTTGTGCAACTGGACAGAATTTAGTCGTGTCTGCTACCTATTCTGCAGATTATTAATTTAAATTGCTGATAATTTGATAAAAGGTACAGTAACCATTAATATTTCTGTTGTAGTTCCTATTGTGTAATGGGTTAAAAAGTTACTCTCCTAAGGCTTTTGTTGAAGAGAAAGTAATTCAGTTAAATGTTAGTGTTTTCCAGTCCTAAAGGTGTGTCAGCTTTTGGATCAGATCTGGCATCACCTCTTGTGATTCTGAGTGCCCAGGAGTAATGAACACCTCCTGTCTTAGAAGACTGCATATACATCCTAATAGCAGACAGGAACGAGGTCATCCTCTTTCTCTGTCCAAAGTAGGTACATACAACAGTAACTTATTCCTGTTAGAGTCAAGAAGATAAGGTAGCCAAGAGCATCATTATACAGGAGACACCCAACCAACATAATTGGTTTGCTTCTCCAAAGCTCAGCCAGTTCTGCTTGTGTGCTGAGGATGTTTGGTTCATGAATTTGTATATCTAGAACTTTTAAGTCCATCCACATGCTCAGCCAGCACTGGGCCTGGAAGGGAACTGTGAGCTCAGAGGCTTGGCATGAGAAGCTGTCTTACAGTTGGTCTGTCAGGCTCCTCTCTGTAGAGTGACTCACCAGCTATGAGTCCTTCAAGCCAAAACCCAGGCAATTTCAGTCCTTAAAGGAGCCGGTTGTATCAATGTTTCATCATCTGCTGTCCCTGCATGTTAGTTTCTGCTAGCAAATGTGGACTAACAGTATTCATTTCACATGTTTCTCCCTGAAATCAGAGGTGTGTGAGGAGACTTAGGTACAGCACCATTTGTTCTTCCAAGCAGAAACTCCTGGATGTAAAAACTGCACTCACATAAAGGAATGGCTGTAACTGTGGTGGTTGTCATGTCAATTATCTTTTTTCTCCCATTTTGAACTGTGAAGGAAATTTAATGCTGCTTCTATGAATCCAAATCCTTTTCGATTTTTAAATGAAATTTTAAAATAATTCCTTTTTAATTAGGAAGATTACTGAGGGGTTTTTCTGTTCATAGGTGTGGAAGAGCCTGGCATAATTTTTTTGCAGGAGGGTGTCAGTACTGAAGCCAAACACAGTTGAGGGAACAGAGTGCTATTAATACAGGTGACTGATGCAACAGTGTGGATAAATAAACCTGGATAAGTGTTTCCTGTAGTGTGTTACTGATGCAGTTTCACAAGTTCATAGGAACAGCTTGTATTTGCTCCCTTGTGCACAGATGCAGTGGGCTGTGACTTTTGAAACTTTGGAAGACATGGTCTTCAGGACTCATGCTCCTTTGAATTGTTAATGTTATGTTTTTAAGTCTTACCATTCTTCTCAGATTTGAGTAAATGGGAGCGAGTATCAAAGATGAAATTCAAACATGAGAATGTCCATCTTGTGCCCTATCCCTACATTTGTACGTTGTATCTAGAATTGAACTCATTTCAGCGAAGTGTGTCTTGTGGTAAGTCACTGTGATTATGTTTGGGTAGTTTCTGGAAACATCTGTGATCTGTGTCTTGCTTTTCTCTTTTCCTTCACCTACAGTAGCTGAATCAGAGAGAGGAAAACTGCATGTGAGATGACTGTACTGTGAGTTTGAAATAGTGTGTAACAGGGTGTGCTTTATTGTCTCCTATTGCTTTTCTACAATTACCTGGATCCCCCTTTGTCTTTCCAACCACTGCTGACTCTTTAGCTAATATTTTTATGAAGCAATGCCCAGTGGCTCCCAACCTTTGTTTTTTAATGTCAGTCATTGTACTGGAGCCAGCACATACATGTATATGAGATACATTTTTCTTCCTTGTGCTTGACTACATTTGTTGACATAGAATATCACCCTCTTTGTTGCTGTTTTCCTAAAGATGTAATGGATTTTTGTAGAAAAAATAGTGATAGTAATCATGTAATAATGTCTTCTATATAATAAACAAACATTTTCACCTCAATAGTGTATTTTTCCAGGTTTTCTATGAATTCTCTGAACAACCTCAAGCCACAACTAAGGCCTTCTACATTTTAACTCCTCTGTTTTGAAAACTGAGTATTCTTACTATTTCCCATTCTGATTTATCAGGCTCTGAAAAAAATTACTGTTTTTTTTAATGACTGCTTAGCAGATAATGTGATCTTTATAAAATGGCCAATTAGTAATTTCTTAGTCTTGCCTATTTGCATTCCATATCAAACATCCCATGTTTGGATGTAAAACTTTTAACCATGGAGAGTTCACTTACTTCCCTGTACACCTGCTCCAGTATTTAATTGTCCTATCCAGATAGTTGTACAGCATTGCTGTTCTAAAATTAGGAACGTGTAAGGCACTGTTACTTTCAGACTTGATGTCTCAAGTTTCTCTTGGTGGAGATTTTTCCTCAGGGAAATACGCGTGAATCCCTTATGTCCTACAGCTGGCCAGTATTCTCTAGAGGCTGTGTTCCAGATGTCCTTGCATTGTCCATCTGGTGCTCAAAGCACAGCGAAATGCTAACTGTTCTTCAGGCCCCTCTCTTCTGAAGACACATTTGACTTCTTTAAGACAAGCAGTTGTCCCATCCCATTGATATCTGGTGTTCATAGCCAGGAATTCTGGTTCAGAAAGAACTGTATTTGAATGTTTTCTATTTCAGTGTATCATATGCAGGCCCAGACTGTTTCATAGTAGTTTAACTTGCTCCTGAAAGAGGAAGTGCAATGCAAAAATGTATTTTTCAGTTGGTTAAATAAAGTCCAGTCTAAATATTCACCAAGTTTTGTACCTCTGTTGCAGATAAAGAAGTAAAGAAGGGTAGTGATGAGCTTGTAAGTTTGGTTTTGTTTTGTTGTTTAATTTATGTTCTAAGTATTCTTGAGAAGCAGAATATATGCCTTTAGGCAATGCTGGAGTTCTCCAACTGCTAGGAGTTAGTTAGTCAGTCACTGAAAAGGAGCAGCGAATTCTCCCATAGAACCATCCAAGGGGAGAGAAGTTCTTCTGGCAGTTCCACTGGGCTTGGAAAGCAGTCCTGTATCAGGACCTGAGAGCCTGCTGCCTTCTGTTCCATGGATTTTCTGCAAGCCTGACCGAGCAAGCTGTCCAGTGTTTTCTTCACTGGAAGAGTCTGTGAGGTTGATATTGCTGAGTAATTAATTAGTTCCCTAGGTATTGTGTCATAAACAGCAAAGTTACGCTTACTTGAGAAGTTTTTATGTAATGAGAGGTCAGGGTAGGTTTATTTTCAATATAGGTAAGTGTCTGAAGTGAACTAATGAAGAATAATTCAAGTCCAAGTTCCCTATAGGAAGTGTCCAAATTCCCCATAGAAATTTTTTTATCTCTGCATTCCTGCTACCTACATTCCTTGGCAGTCCTCTGAAAATGGGGGAAATAGGATGTCCTAGAAAGAAATTTTTTAAATTTTGTTTAATACTGTTGAGCATAATTCTCTGGCTGACCTCCCAGTGCTTGTTTTAGTCCTGAATCCTTTATTGGTGTTCAGTGCGTAAGCAGGAACATTTTTTGCAAAATATGAATGTACATTAACTATGAATTTTGTTCTAAAATACAAAAGTCAAAATAAATTGTTATCAATACCAAATTTGCAATGTTTTGGAGGTAAGGAGAAGAAATGAAATGTTTAGGTTTTTGATGAAAATATGTCAGTAGCTCCTGTACTTTATCGGAGTTTTTCTGGTCGTTCTTCCAAGGCTCTTTCTGAATTTATCAACGCTGTATGGCTTTGGTTTCAGATCCACCCAGTATTTTATAATGCATCTCCAGAAGGGAAGGGTCTTGTTAAATAGGAAGGAAATCTGTCTACGTAGTTCATATGGGATTGACTTTGGGATACTGGATTCGGAGTGAGGAGCAAAGAAGTGCCACAGGCACATGACTGTTCAATGGATTGCATTTTCAGCTGTCATCCAAATGACTCCCAGGCCTGTGACATCTGGTTAGGATGAATGTGGTCAAACCTGCGTGTCTTTCCACTCACACAGTGCACTAGTGAAAGTCAAAGAGACAAAGAGACACTCAGCCTGTCATCCCAGAGAATTTTCCTAATTTAGTTAATGCTCTCAGACTAAACTGCAGAGATCTCAGGCCATCAGAGGTCTGTAATTTTGTGTTAACCTGAGCTTAGATGGGGCATTGGGGGACATGGTTTAGTGATGGCCTTGGCAGTGCTGGGTTAGCAGTTGGACTCAATCTTACAGGGCTTTTCCAGCCTAAATGGTTCTGAGATTAGTGCAAGGGAAACACCATCAGGACCTGTCATTGTTTTAGTGTTTACTCCCTTGTAGAAGCTTACCTGCTGATTTTGTTGTGTTTTTCTATGCTTATTTTGTTTTTTGTGGTACTTTGTGTTGCTGATCACCTTCCTAATGGGTATTCCTGGCCCACCTCTTGCTTATGGCACTTTTAATTTTTGTCCCTTCTGAGTTAAGTCTGTGACCCAGGACTATGTCTTAGAAAGGCTAATGTCCGGGGCCCTGTACTGTCCAGGGGCTGTCATTTCTCACAGCTCTCCTGTTTGTGTTTTTTGAAATTTCTCCCTATTCCATAGCTACTATTAGTTCACTGTCTGGTATGCTAAAGTCTTCTAAATGAATTATAGCTTTATGTTATATCCTGATGAAGGAGGTGTAAAAATACCTTGGTGAAGAAAGTCCTCATCATAGCAGAAAAAAATCCATCCCCAAATGAAACCACACAACAAAGAGTGTAGACCTTGCTTTTTAATACTTTAGGGAGCAAGCTAACAAAAATCTCTGTGCAATAGAATTTAGCATTATGTAACAGTTCTTGGGTTCCTTTTCCTTTTAGAATTCCTCCAAAGCAAATGAGCTTGAATTTAACCCAGCATCCCTTACTAAAGGCTGTGACCAACTGAGTTTCTGTGAGTAAGGAATTCCTGGATTCCACTGAGTTTTATTCCCCTCAGTACACAGGGAGTGTGTAGAGTGTGAGGTTATGGTTTTATTCTTGCTGTTGTTTCTTACAGGGGAACCTGTAGAATTTTCCCTTGAACAAAAAAGAGTAGCCAGTCAGGCTGAGGATACAGTGCAGCTGCTGCAGAAAATGGACCAAACAGGAAAGAAAGGAAACATGAAGTCAGACGGAAGAGGTCTTTCACAGTTCTGGAGAAGGTACTAATCCTGCGTTGATGAGCAGAGGCAGTCCTGGCTCTGTCCAAGCCTGTTGAAAGGCTGATTCTGGCAGTGCCAGGTTGTTCTCCATCATTTTGAAGGATGGAGACATCTTTTCTGTGGTTAAACCAAAGTCTCCCAAGGCAAAAAAAAGGGATATCATTTTATCTCATGCTAAGGGGCAGCATTCCCACTAAATGTTCCTCTTCTGAGCTGTCTTTGGGAAAAAATCCTAATGAGAGAGGGTCACAGAACCTCCATCACAGCCCTTATACCAAGTGGCATTTCTCAGCTGAGAAGAGCCAGCTAAAAGGATCTTCCTGGATGGACCTTTGGCCCCATTAAGATGACCTTTATTTGGCCACTGAGCAAATCTGGATTTTGTAAATCTTGACTCCCAAAGGCACCATTCTAAATGGAAATCACTGTCACTGTGCAGACACCTGCTGGCTGCCCAAAGGAGTTCTCCATGCTGTCGAAGCTGGATCCTGTGTCGTCCATCACTCCACAGCACCAGCTGGATTTTGGCTGCTGCTGCTTTTTGTTATTTTATTTTTTTTAATAAAACTCCTTGTTAATTGTAATGTGAGCCATTCCTTTAATGACTGCAACCAGACCATTAGTGCACAAGTTATTCACTGCTTCCTCTATTTTTTCAGTTTCCCTCTGTATTGTTTTGTACTGGCATTGTTTTCAGTTGAACAGAAATTAGCTTTTTCTCAGTTTTCACAGAAGTATTTTAAGTCTAATGTGCTCTTCTTGTTATTGTTTCCCCAGCATCATCTTTTCGCCACTACAACATCTTTTTGGTGGAAAAAAATGACCTGGAAGTACTAATTGTTGTGGAAAGGTAGATTGGTAGTATGAATATTGGGTTGCATTGTTTCTTCTGTAATCAGCTTTTCATGTTGCTTGTCTCAGCTATTAAATGCTTTAAATTAAATTCTACTTTGCTAATGTTTTCAAAGCAACATTCTGAAGATGTTGGTTAGAACAACACATTGGGTTTTTCTTCACACCTTAGAGGTTTTGGAATAGAGCAAGAAACTTTAAGATTTTGATCCTTAAGTGTTATAAATTGTGAATTCCATGTTATGTGCTATTCTAATAAAACAAGCATCAGCTTGGAACTCTGTGTTGCTTTAATCAGACTTACCCATGCAGAAGATACTCTTTCTCTTCAAGAAGTAGCAGCGGTTTCTAATATTAGATGGACTCCAGTACTATGCTTCACAGCATAAAAAAGGTGAAAATGATGGATAAATATTTTGTATTAGATATTACCACTACATTACAATTTAGGCAAATATTTATGCATTCAATATGTAATGGGATGAGGTTGAAATTGAAGATTTCAGACATGCCAAGGCCACACTCAGGAAGCCTTTTGCCAGCATGCTTATCCTTTTTAAATGATCTATCATTCTTGAACCACCCCCTGAGCTGGGCAGCTGGCTGTTGGTGATTCTTCTTGGGCAAGGGCTTGGGCCCAATGGCCTCTGGAGTTCCCTGCCAGCCTTGGCCACAGTGTGATGTGGTGAAGTGTTTCTTGAGGGAGTTTCTTTCCCTTGTTAAACCATCTGTATCTTGACCCATGAGTGTTTTCTCACATTTGCCTTTGTGACTTTCTCCCCTGTCCCCCTGAGGAAGTGGGAGTGGACAGACGGATGGGGGGGGCTCACCTGCCAGCCAGGGCCACCCCCTCCCACCTCTGAAGGGGCTGCAATCTGCAGAGAAGCCGGGTGGGAGCACAGGCAAAGCAAGAGGCCACACTGTGCACAGACCCCGTACCCTGCGCTTGGCTAGTGGCATCGAGTGTGACTTGCAGAGCTGTAGTGAGCAGGAGAGAAGTCTGAGGGGAAGCTGAGCCTGGGAAAGGGCAAGAAGGAAGCCAGATTGGTCTGCTTCAAATGAGCATGTGTCCTGGGTAACCCAAGATGTTATTGTAGTCCATATCTATCTGTGCCCAAAATCGTTACTGTCTTTTTAAGATTCAGTACCATGGCTGGAAGTTGACACTAGGGACAGGTTGCTGGGGTTCCTTTTCAAAGTCAGGGGTTTCTCAGGCTGACCTCTCTTGCCTTGTGGTCTTTGCTCAAGGCAGAATCTTTGCTTTGGGTTTTTCTGTTTGTTTTTCTTTTTCCCCCTCCCTTTTGTTCCTCTTTTGCATCTTGGACTGCCTCAGTGCAAGCTCCAGGAGTGCCTGTCAGCAGCGCTGTGCCAGAAAGAAAAGTGACCTTGCTCCAGTCTGAATTGCTCATAGCTTTCTAGCAGCGCCCAGCTGAGGCAAGAAGGCATCAAGTCACCCCAGCCCAGCTGCTTTGCTTTGCCTTGTCCTTGCATTGCTTTGCCTTGTCCTTGCATTGCTTTGCCATTCTCAGCCACAACGAAGGCAAAATCTCTCCATGAGTTCTAGCTGTTTGCTGAGTATCACCTGCCAGAGTGTGCCAGCTGCCTCTGCTGATGGAGGGGTAAGTAGGGAGGGAGGCTGACTATTTTCCTTTTGTCTCCCTAAACATGGTTGCCCATGGCAGATGCCATCTTGAAAGGAGGGAGTACCCCTCCACTTTGGGTTTGTCTTTGTTCCTGTGGAGTTTGTGAGATTTAGCAATTCTGCATATAGTGATTATTTCCACCAGTAAGGAGAAATGAAATGTGAGTAGATATAAATAGATGGTGTACACTGGACCTCATCTTGACCTACAGGGGACTGCATGTTGAGTTTTGTCACATGCACCTTCCTGGGACAGAGGGCTGCAAATGGCCTCTCAGCTGCTCAGCACAAAGTGACCAGCAGTCATCTCAGGGAAGACCATGGGGACAAGTGATCACCTCACAGGACTGCAGAGACAAAAGCCCCCTTTGTCTCTTCCCTCCCTGGGTGCCCCATGGCTGCGCTTTGCCAACCTGACAGCCAAACACTCTTCTCTGGGTCTAGGACTAGTGGGAGGGATGTGGGCCTTGTGGTGGCATAGGTGGACATCCCTTGCGTCACACTGCTGGGGAAGTTGGTGCCATTTCTGGGTCTACTAGGCTGCCACAGCACCCCTACTTTTCTCTGGGACAGCTCCATGGAAATGAAGGGGTTTGGTGTCCCTTTGTCCCCATGTCTGACTCAGTGTCATGGGATGCTGGAGCTCAGCCTGCAGCAGCCCCATATGGGCCTTCCCTGTGTCCCTACAGCTGGAGACACCTAAAATGGTGACATGGAGCAGTGACACCCAGTCCCAGCTGTGCTTGGAAGAGTCACATACTGACATGGATACCTCTGTCCCTGTTGTGTTTGGTTGTTATCAGGGCACCCCACCTCAGACTTGCCTGCAGCTGTGGTTTCAGCTCTGCCTTTGCCCTCAACATGGGCACCCACAGGAGAGGGGGAGAGAAACTGCAGGTGAGGGAGGAGCAGTGGATATGGGACATTGTGGGGTGGGGCTGGCTCTGGTTGCCACATTGTCCGTTCAGCACTGGACACTGCTGCCAATTTGAACAGAGCAGGGGGATGGCTGCCACCATTTCTGTCCCCACGCACAGGGGGCTCTTGGGGAGGGGGACCGGATTCCTCACCAAAGCTGGTGGGAAGGAAAGGGGAGTTGCCAGGCTGCAGCCGATCCTCAACACCCCGCCGTGGGGGTGTTTAGGGCAGAGTTCAGGCTCCCCTACACTGTAGGGTGCAGGGAAGCAGAGAGGCAGCTCCCAGACCC
>VZUI01039652.1:0-10752 GCA_013401135.1 Cettia cetti
TTATTTTATTTTATTTTATTTTATTTTATTTTATTTTATTTTATTTTATTTTATTTTATTTTATTTTATTTTATTTTAAGATCTTCTGGCAAAAAATTCCATATACTGCTCTCAGTTCAGCCTAATAACTCATCTTCTTAGGAGACCAGCTGTCCTAGATAGTATCCACACCCTGGTGTCATTTGTTCAGTTGCTTCCAGAATGCTACAAGTGAGCCATGGTGAGGGCTGAGAACTGGAGCCCTGCCTCAGGCTACTGGTGAGGTTTGTTGATAAGTGGCAGTGTCCTGGAAGACGATATTTCAGGTGAGTGCAAGAAAACCAGATGATGCCAGATCTATAATAAGATTACCGCCACCTTGGTAAGTTTTAGGTGAATTAAATCTGTGATTCTTCAAACTCTCTCTCTCAGCAGGTTCCTTGTCGAGCCATCTCTAATTTGGTCCCTGACAGCCTCTGGATGCTGACAGTACCAACACTCTGGGCTGCAACCTGTTCCTAACTATCAGAGAAGTATTTTTCATGGTTACCTGAAGGGTGTGGTTGCAGAGTCATGCTCCCTGCACAGAGAACATGAGACAGGAACATGATCACCATCAGCAGTCCTTTCCTCAGTTAAAAAAGCCCCTACAGGAAAACTTCAGTGTCTTTACATATTAGGTTGTGAGTTAGGTGCTACAACTAAGGAGTAGGTAAGCTGAGTGTACCACCCTTGTCAGCCTGAGGGCATTCAAACCCACATTCACTTCTGAACTGGGAAGTACCTTGAGTCATACCCATGAAAATAAGGTCCTGTGGGAGGGTTCTTCCAACCTTTCCTACTGAACTGGCATTATGGTGTTGCAGATCGTGTGGCTTGAATGAAAACCAAGATGCAAGATTATTCAGGCTGCTCAGGGTCAGGCTGTTCATCTGGTGCAGTGCACCCCAGGGCTGGTCTTCTGCTTTCCAAGTGAATGCAGACACTGGGATACTCTTAAAAAATTACCTTCCCTATAAAATACTGAGATTATTAAAAGAGTGATCCTACACCTGCTTTCCAAGGTGACTTCCACAGCTCCCATGGAGCTCTGCAAGTGTAGAGTAGCTGGAGGCACCTTCTGCATTTGGTGCAGAAATTCCAAAATTATATGGAAGTCCAAACACATTGCTGTGGGTCGTGGTTCCTATTGATCACAGTGGAATGCAAGGTTTGGAGTTTTCAGCAGTATTTTTAGATTATTTTTCTGAAGCTACAACTGTGCCCTGGATAAACTAGTCTGGGTCATGGGTTCTGTTCTGGTGACCAAGATCCCTGAAGACTGATCTTTGACTCAATGTGGCTGTCAATATGTGCCTTGGAGCAGCTGTGTGAATCCCACTGCTGAAGGCAATGTGCCATGCCATCCACTTTTCTGAGCCAGACAAGTGTCCAGCATTGTCACTGCCTGGTAACTAATGCATACAGTTTTGACTTTACACAATGCAGTGCAATATGTTTGGCTCCACAATTTGAAAAGGGTCTGCCCTTTGTCTCTCTTTATCAGTATTATCTGACATTGAGTTATGAGCTGCTAATGACCCAGAGATAATGAAAGTCATGTCTCAGAAAGCTCACAGTTTGAAACACTGATGCAAGAAGACAGGAGAACCACTCAAGAAATCCAGTGGGAAGAATAATCTGCGCCTTTGAGCATAATATATGTTTTAATTACTGTTTGTTTGGCACTCTGGTGGGGAACATGGAAGAAAAAAGCTTTTAGAAGAGTTTTCAATGGGTTGACGGCAGTGGTTTGATTTTTTTAGCTGAATTCCCCTTCTTCCCTCAGTTTTTCATCTCCGAGTACTGGCACTTTGATAAATGTTGATGGAAAACACTGTCTTTTATGCCTAATGTGGGTGTGAGTAGAGGGGAGAGTATACTGAAAGTTCTTCATGCAAGTGCCAGAAATGCCTGTGGTTCCCACACTCGAAGGAGCAGAACAACTGCTCCTCCCAGGAGGCCCAGCATTGTCAGAAGGTGCAAAGCAAAGGGAAGGTGGGCTGTAGCTCAAGCTTCTGTCTGTTCCCTAATTCTGACTAATTTTGAAAGCCAAGCAAGGTCATGTAAATTAGGGGTATAGTGCCGTGGCATTGCTTTCTGAAGATATTTCTGTAGGTGTCTTTACTGTAGTTTTGGAGACTTTGCTTAGGCTAGTCTCCTGTTGGAGCCTGTTGGGCACTTTTTCTCCTCAGCAGTAATGATTTCTGTCTAAATTATTCTGTCTAAGATTTACACTGGCATGATCTGGATGAGAATATGGTGCAAGTATCCTGTAGATATGCCAAGAAAGGCGGCAGTTGTATGTGAACACATTCATTATGCATATTACCCCAGAGAAGCAAGCCCCTTTATCCACTTGCCACTTCAAAGGAGTAGAGTGGGTCTGTTAAGAGAAAAATAAAATCCACAAGATGCCTTGAGGGAGAATAGTTGAGATTTCATTGATTTGTACAGACAGCAATGGAGACAGAAATCTCACACTTGATTTTAAGTTCATATGGCACATTTTCTCAAGTAGGCTGTTGTATCTGAGTCTGAAATCTTCAGCTAAAACACTCTGCAGCCCAGCAATGAAGCTCCATGATCTTCACAATATGCCTTTGCTTTTGTTTTTCTAAGTCAAGAATATGCAGCTGATGAAAGACTGTCACAGATTCCCTGCAGAGCACTCACAGTCTGAATCTTTCTCTCATGCCACCAGAATGAATCAGTCTGCAGACAGCAGTTTTTAGCAAAGATGCTTTATTACCAGGGCTGTAGCTCCAACTAGAGTGAGGGAACTCATTACTTTTAGAAAATTATTCTGATGTTTGAAGTTCTTTTTCAGCTCCAAGCTGGAGAAATTGCAAATCTCCACATTTCTTTTTTAATGAGAATGGATGCACTAGATCTCTTTAATTAGACAGAGGTGGAAGTGTATTAATTACCAGAGGACAACTCTCCATCTTCAAGTAACAGTACAGATGGACTGACCTGAGCTCCCAGTGGTAATAAAGCATCCTGGCATGTTGACTAACAGCCCTAGCTCCTGCTGGGATAAAAGGAGTATGTGGGTATTTCCAAACCTTCATGATCATGAAGTACCATGAGCAGGAAAGAAATGCTGTACACCTTTGGAATGCTTATTTTCCAGCTATACACAAAGTTTCTATAGAATCTTACTGAGTTGAACATGAAAAATAATTGCTTGTTCCATTTTCCTCTCTGCTTCCACACCATCCTCATTTTAGCAGCAGCTATCTAAAGGATGGAGGCAGTAGACAATTTTAGAACATTGTTGCTTCCATTTTGAGTAGTTAAACTTTTAAGCATTATTTGCTGAGTCCTGGAATTTGTGAGAAGCATGGTTGCTAAAAATCGTGCTGAAACTGGATTAGAGGAAGGTGATAACCAGAACAGACTTATTTTTAAGTGGGATTGTGAATTAACTTACTCAGCTGGTCTGCCTTTCTGCTGTTATCTTTATCAGATGTTGTCATTCACCCATCTGTTAAAAATGTCTAAATAAATTAAATTGAGGAAAACATTGGACATCACAAATATTGACTAGAATTCAAAGTAGCTGGGAATAGTTGCAGTGCCTACGGCTTGAATGCAGAACAATCAATTGTTCAAGATAGAAGTAAAAGCCTGAGCACAGAAGAGCTGTTCTGGAGCTGATGGGCAATTATTGACAGCAGGACTTGTTAAATCATCTAAGCTTTATTGTTAAAAGAAGATTGTGCATCTGTGAGTTGAATTCATATTTTTCTTCCTCTAAATACTGCAAGAAGCTTTGAAAAGACCTTAGGTAATTCTTAGCCCTGATAATTTTTATTTCCAGATTTGACGGGTGAAGAGCAGCTAAAGAAAGTCTCCTTCCATTGGCCAAGATGATTTAGTCAGAGAAGGGGAGTAATACTAATCTACCTCTGCAACCCCCAGATTTTCTCTATCAGCTTGAACTGTCCAATACTTTACTGTTTTGAGCAGTTACGTGAAAATTGCACAACAGGAAGCATTTTAAATTGTGTGAGCAAATCTCTACCTTCTACTAAAATGGTACCTTTTTATGTGCTTGCATTGTATCAGTGGTAGTTCTTAGAGTAAGGAGATTACGTACATGGTCACACTGTGTGGGTGGGTATGTCAGTTCTTTTCCTCACTCTCATTGTTTCAATTCCCAAGCCAATTTCATCAAGACTTAACAGAGGTTTAAGTCTCCACTATAAAAAAAATTCTGCAAAATATTTGTGACATGTATGGTGAAAGAGTACAAGGATCCACAGTTACCTGACTTTCACCATGTCTTGTCTTCTCCTTCTGAAAGAAAAGTGTGGCAGAATCCAACACAGGGCACCTGAAGCACTCTTGTGGACTCTGTTGTGGAAAAGTGTTTGACTTCTTACTGACTGGTTGAGCAACCAACGTGGAGTGTCCTAGCCAGTCAAACTGTGTTCATGTAGCCCCGGTTCCTACAAAATTCTTGATGTCTCTTGGCCCACCAGCAAGCTAGACAAAGTTGATAAAAGATCTACCTAGGAGAATAAGGAATAGAAAACGCATAAGGATATTGTGGTAGGGGACTGAGGAGCCCTGCAGTGAGGAGAAATGTGGGAACAGAGGTTATTGTGGGGCTGTAGGTAATACAAGGATGAGTTTATTGTTGTGATTTGTTTGAAGGTGCAGTCAACCATGAAGCATAAATCCTGTGGAAATCATAATTAGAGATGAAGCTGTTAGATTTACTTGTTGATAGTGTGTTGCACTCTTCTGCTGAATTCCCTTTGCCACATTGGGAAAGTGCTCTTCTTTTCAGACCAAGTTATATGAAAGACAGTATATCTGACCCAAAAATATTTACTTAATGGTCTTAAATGATGGATTGCTCTGTATCTTAAGTTAATGACAATGGCACTTGAAAAATGTGGTGGTGATGTATGAATGAGAAAAACAAGGCTTAGATCCTGGTCTCATGCCTGATTTGTATTAGTCAGGCTCTGGTGTACTCTGTTTTGTTGTGTTTAAGTATGTGCATAGGACCCATCAGTACTGTACTCAGAGCACCTGACTTCTGCAGTCATATTAAACTGTTCATTTGCCTAAATCTGATCTAATAGTAGGAAAAATCAGCAGTGATTTGATTTTAATTGACAGAGATAGTGCAATAGATTTAGTGTGGTGATGTCAGAATCAGGCCCGTAGGATTTGATCTGACCAGTGTGCTCATACAATAACTGGAAGAAGTGCTAACTGTAAAACAATAAGCTCTTATCTTTGCTTTTATTTCTTTTACTTGAAGTTGTTACATCTGTATCTGAAAGTTGTAGTCTTGTGTGAAGCACTATAAACACTTCTGGCCTCTATTCATCCCCAGGGCAGGAGCAATGCTGGTAGCTGATATGTGAGCTTCTCTACAGCTCTGCAAATGATGGTGGTTTGGTTCCAGAAGATTGTCATTTCATGGGTTAGAAGGTAAAATCGGTGTAGCCTGTTTTCTGAGCTGGCTTTAATACTTAGAACCGTTGGGCAAGCTGTTGAAAGAGCAGATAGCCCTTTTTAAACTCTGCACTTACTTTCTGAAGCATGTCAGGTACGGAAACACTTCCTGGCAGAACCTCAGGGGTCCTAACTATCCCCTTCTGGCTTTAAATCTGGTGGTTCTTTCAGTTATAAAATTGTGCAGTTTTGAGCTTTGTGGGTTGCAGCTCTGGGTATTTGTGGTAGGCATCATCCACTATGTTTCACCACTCACTCAGTTGTCATGTTGCAACCAACTCTTTTATTGTAACTTAAAAAAGTTAGCTGTCCTGTTTGGAAAAAAACTCCAACTAATCAACCAACCAAAAAACCAGTTTGGCAAAAGTTAATAACTTAGTTGTTTAAGTCCAATTTTGAAGTGATAGGACGGAAAAAAGCAAGAAACTTTCTAAATGGATAAATGAGGCAGAAAGAATTAAAATTAATTGCAGTGTGTTCTGTCACTTTTAGATAAGCATATTTGCCATTAAGTTAAAGGAAGGTTTTGACAGCAAAAGACAGGACCAAGCTTTCTTCCGTCTTCTGGCTGTAAACAGGTAACCCTCACTTTTTCTTGTGGTGTGGAGTGTCCAGCAGCCTGTAGAAATTGTTGCTTTGTATTGTCGTTTGCCTGAGAGCTGTTTTCCTGCCCTGACAAAATCAATGTTTGTGCAGTGTTCTGGTTTATAAACAGAATGTTCTATTTCATGTATAAAATGTGAAATGACTTACCATGAGAGTTTGATTAAAGTAGTTGAAAAGACCAAGAATTGCGTGCATGGAATTAATTTTTCTTTGATATCAAAGACCCTTTGGCTTGGTTTTTTTTGTCAAATCAGAGAACAACTGTGCAGATAAATGACTTTGGTGTCTGCCTCAAACAGCACATGTGATGTGAGAAGTGCTCAGAGGATTTTGGTTTGGAGATTTATTTTTTTTTTATGCCAAGTTGATGCTAGAACACTACAAAATAGTTTATGTAGCATTTGGGCTGATGCAGAGCCAGGTGGGGTGCTTGTCCAAAGGCCTGAATGTTTGCAGCCATCCCAAAAAGCACATCTGTAGGTCACTAAAATGCACCCTGTCTTGTCATATAGCTGTTGGATACTGGGCTGTACTGAGAATTTGTACGTGTGAGTAGTGATGACAGTGCTAGCATTAAGCACCTTATAGGTATGCAGCACTGTCTGGAACGTGTGCTCACCACAGCTCCCCATGGTGTGCCATGTGCTGTGTATTTCTCACACTGAGCTTGCATTAGCTCATGAAGTGTTAACCACAGGGGTGCTTGGGGCTGGAAGAAACAAGGGTCTGCCCCAGGGTAGTGCCATGAGCTTTTGGCAGTCAATAATGGGCACTGCCTGGTCAGTTTGATATTGTGAGTACTACCAAGAGGAACTGGCAAATGAGTTTAATATTTTCTAATCTGTTGTTTAAGATTCCTTGGACAAACCCCATTTAAAATCATGGAGTTTTTTCACAACTGCATTTTCAAATATGGTTTATTGTCAGAGAGCTGTTGCAAAGTAGCTATAATTAAAACATGTAACTGTAGCCTGCACAGTTTTTAAGAATAGCAAAGTAAATTATACCCTTGTCTCTGTATGGATTATACCTAATTGTTGAATTTCAGATACGTGACTGGGAATAAAATGTGCCTTTTAGCTTTCCTTTAAGACAGTAAAAAACTGGATTGCAATTCATTTCACTCTTCTACTGTGCTCATCTCCGTAGTACTTGAGTGTTTTGTGCTATTACAGGCAAAGTAATCTCTGTTGCATGTTTGCTATTTCATTTTTTTAGGAAGAGAAACAAGCATGAGAAAAGTCTTGAGTTTCAACTGTATGAAATGTGAGAGTGTTTTTACAGATGCACGTGCACACAACCAATCTGATACACTTAAGTTATTTTACTTAATGCTCACAACATGTCATTGGAAGTAGATATGTGTGGTTCAGTTCAACCAACTGATACTCTGAAAATTTGTTTCAGGTTCTCTTATACTTCAAACTTAGTCATCTTACATGGGAGTGTAGCCAAGAGGTCTCATTGCTACATGATGTACTATGAAATCAACACACAGCACAGACTAAACTAAAACTGGTGTTAGATAAACAGATCCAAGCATGGAGTAAGTCTGGATGACCTGAATGGATGTGTCATATATTGCTATGAGTTATTGATGACCTTTCATAATTCACAAGTGGCTCAGGTTCCCTCCACCACTTCTGAGATATGAGATCACTAAAAATGTGTGCAAATAAATAACATATCTTGAGTCAGCTCATTGTATTTCCTATTGCTTTCTCTTTCCCTCCATGTATGGTATATACGCGTATCGTATTTATTTCAGAAACAGTGAAAATCCCACCAGCAGCTGTTGGGAAGAAAGTTATATAGAATAGCTTTATCATTGGAGAGCTATATTTCATATCTGTGAGGTTATAGTAATAAAATATAGCCATTTAATGCTTTAAGAAAAACTTCTGCAGTTACTTAAACCAATAGGGCTATTGTATTTAAATTAACTGAACTATACAATTTGGTTGCATCCACTGGATCAAATTTTACCCTGACTTACAAACTGAACTCATCACAAATGGCATTATCAGTGTCCACAAAACTGACTCAGCAAATCCTCTGGATATGGTGGAATCACATCAGGGATGATTTGGTCTAGCAGCTAAGGTCTTTTGACCCTAAATGTGCTGTAGTCTCAGTTATTGTTTGCCAAGTTTTCTTTCTTTTGACTTGGAGTAATGCAACCCTCTCAGCCAAAAGTGAAAATGATCCCAAGTCCATTGAAGTTAAATCTTTCCATTGAATTCAGTAGACTTTGGATCAGCTCCTAAGAGCAGCTGCCATCTTGGAGAAAATCAATGTAAAAATTTTCCTTGATTTCACTATTAATGATCTCTGTCTTGAGACTACTTCATTTTTACATTTTTCCTATACAGTATTAAAATGCTGGTTTTCATTCCTCATTGTTCATGAATCTTTTGCGGTCAGTTCCCATCAGCAGCTTTCTACTGAGCTAATAAGAAAAATATTGCAGTTTGTAATCTCTTCTTTCATCTTTGTGTTTATTATGTTTTGAGAATGTATGTAGTTCCATAGGTCAGCCATGAAGTTTTGTCATATTGCTCAAAGTTCCTGCTTGTAGCCACATAGCTCCTTATTTCAATTTCTAATAGGCATTGCCGGGAGAATGCTGTTCTAGTTGAACCAATAGCACATGTCTGTGGGGGAAGGAAGCAGAAGCCTGTAATCTTTGTTTTGATGCATTTATGGCTGTGTTCTGGTAGTTCATTGATTGGTTATTTATTGGTTATTTTATTTATTGGTTATTTCACCACAGTAGTCCAATGTGCTGGTAGAAAATTATAGCGACGTTGTTAATGAGGCTGGTGCCAGCTTAGGAAACCTCTGCATTAACCTGATGCCTGTATCCACAAAGAAAGGTTTTCAAACAGCAGAACCCTTAAATTACAGTAGAAGTGCATGAATCTTATTCTCACTATTTGTTTTTTCTGATATTATTTGAAGTGAGGTTGTGCAATTAGTCAATTAAAGAAAACCTACCAGCATGGTAAGAATATATCTAAGTGAATCTTGCTGTACGGTCAGAGAGTCATAAAGTGGTTTGGGTTCGGAGGGACACAAAAGATCACCTTGTTCCAACCCCACTGCCATGGGCAGGGACACCTTCCACTAGATCAGGTTGCTCACTGTGCCATCCAGCCTAGTTTATGGTTTTTCATTCTAGCTCTGAATATTTTGCTCCCTCCACTGAACACCTTATTGGGGAGCTTTTTTTCAATGAGAAGCCATTTTCATAGTCCAAAGCATTCTGGGTGAGGAAGCCCAGAAGCAGAGAGTTACTGCTGGTTTCTGTATATTTAGCCCAACCAGCAGTGCTTTGCTGCAATGTATAAGAGATTACTTAATTACTTCAAGACAGCTGTTCAGTGGAAACTCTTGGAGGAAGAGTTTGGATGACAGAGAAGAGAGAGAGAGAGAGAAAAAAAGTGATTGAATTCCAGCTAAGAGAGCATAGAGGATCTGGATGATGGTCCCCACTCTGTAATGAAGCAATGCTGGCATTTGTAGAAACTATCCAAGATTATAACTGAGGTAATTGAGATTATATCTATGCAATCACTAAAGATTCGCTTTCCACATCTCCCAAAGTGACCAGAAAACATGATACTTCCCAAAACTGCCACTGAAATCACTGTTGCTGTTAGATTACACTGGCTGCCTTCTTCAAATTGAAGTGCCCTCACTTTAAATATGACTTTTTAGGAGCGTCCCAAAACATGACTCATTTATTCGCAGACAGTTTTTCAAAAATTGCTGCCTCTGTGTTAGCAGATGCCTGTCTTTCTGCTAAATAAGCCAAAGATTCAGTTAACTGTACTAACTGTGCTGAGTAAATCACGCTTTGGCCCCTGAGTGCAGCAACATTTCCACTACAGCCATGAAGTAATTGATGGAGTAGCACAAGAAAGCTTACATTCTTGCTGTTTGGGAAAATCATAAAAAAAGTGTATTATTTCTTAATGGACTTAAGAGAGATGAGTGATTTAAATCTGGTAAACATATGAGAGCAGCAGTCACCTTTTCCTTGGAGAGTAGAGGAAAACATTGCTTTAAAAACTTGTCTAAATATCCTTCTACATGAACTGAAAAATTCTTTTTAATCCATCTAAGAAACTGTAACAAATACTTTTTGTTCAAGTTAACTAGGTGCAGTACAACCCAGAGGGGTCCTGGTCAAACTTTCACCAGCAGAAATCAGCATAGAGTTTTTCCATGGACTCTAATGAGGTTTGTTGTGTTGCTCAGTGCTGCTTTAATAATAATGGGCAGGCTGGTAGCCAAAAACTTCTCTGATTCATTACAACAAGGACAGACTTACTCATTGTAGGAGTGCACAGATGACTAGTTTCTGCAAAATTTGATGTAAACAAAAAATTTGTATATGATCTCTTCGATGTGAATGGCAAAATTCAAATATAGTGCTGGGTTAATTCCTTGGCTCCTCAGAACAAGAGAGACATGGACATACTGGAGACACTCCAAAAAGGGCCACAAAAATGTTTAAGAGACCAGAGCACCTCTCCTGTGAGAAGAGGCTGGAGAATTGTGAAAGAGAAGGAGGAGAGGAGAGGAGAGGAGAGGAGAGGAGAGGAGAGGAGAGGAGAGGAGAGGAGAGGAGAGGAGAGGAGA
>VZUI01039653.1:0-12086 GCA_013401135.1 Cettia cetti
AGAATAGAATAGAATAGAATAGAATAGAATAGAATAGAATAGAATAGAATAGAATAGAATAGAATAGAATAGAATAGGCTGGAAAAGACTTTTAAGATCATTGCATTTAACCATAAACCAAACAGTGTGAAGTCCATCACTAAACCATGTCCTCGAACAGCTCATCCACTCATCTTTTTTATACCTTCAGGGATGATGACTCAACCACTCCAGCCCATTCCACTGCTTGACAACCCTTTCAGTGAAGAATTTTTTTCTAATACCCAGTCTAAACCTTTCATGGTGCAACTGAAGACCATTTCCTCTTCTCCTATTGCTTGCTACTCATGAGAACAGACCAACCCCAACCACATTACAACCTCCTTCCCATAGTGTTAGAGACCGTTAAGGTCTCCCCCTGAGACTCTTCTTTTCTTTGCTAAACAACCCAAGCTTCCTCAGCTGCTTTTTATAAAGCCCTTTATAAACTTTTTTGCCCTTCTCTGTACATGATCTAGGACATCACTGACTTTCTTGTAGTGAGGGACCCAGAACTGGACGCAGGATTTGAGGCGCAGCCTCACAGGTGCTGAGTACAGGGAGACAATCACTGCTCTGATCCTGCTGGCCACACTCTTGCTGATACAGGCCAGGATGCAATTGGCCTTCTTGGCTACCTGGGCACACACTGGCTCATGTTCAGCCAGCTCCATGTGTTTATGCAATAGGCAGCTTTTCAGCCACTGTGCCCCAAGCCTCTACTGCTGCATGGTGTTGCTGTGACCAAGGTGCGGGACCTCATAAAATTGGTATTGCTGCATCAATCCATCCTGTCCACATCCCTCTATAGAGCTTTTGTACCCATCCAGTCCCACAGATTTGTGTATGCAGGAGGTCTCTGAATATTTTTTCCTGGATTATGGGACTTCATTCTGCTCCCCACCTCTATCTTCTAGTTCAGGGGTCTGGGTATCCAAAGAAAAGCTGAGTTTTAGTATTAAAGACTGAGTCAAAGAATTAATTAAGTACTTCAGCCTTTCCTTATCCATGATATGATGTTTCACCATGCACCCAACAAAATATGGAGAATTTCTTTAGCCCTCCTTTTGCAACTAATATATATACATATAGAGAAAGATTTTTAAATTGTATCTTACAGCAGTATCTAGGTTAGGTTCTGTAGAATATTCCTTCTGCCTCTTTTACCTGGTTGTGTGATCTGTAACAGAATTCTACCATGATATTTGCCTTCTCCCTGATTCTTACCCATAAACACTCAACCCTATTTGTCACCATTGTTAAGCTCTAGACAGTCAAAATACTCCTGAACACACAGGGCTGCCCCATCACCTCTCCTTCCTTGCCTATCCATTCAGAAGAGTTTTTAGCCATTCATTATTGCACTCCTGTTGTGTAAGTTGTCCCACCATATTTCATTGATGCCTACCATATCATCATTTTTGCACTGCACGGTGGCTTCAAGATCTTTGAATTAACCCTGCTAAGTCCTGTGCAAAGATCCTTTTCCCCCTTTGAGAGAGGTTTAGCCTATCTGTTACCAGCAGGACTAGCATCCTGTAAACTGTCCCATAATTACAAAAACAGGGGCTGCAGGATGGGAGTCTGTCACACCATGGTCTTTCATCATCACAGGCTGTGGGGGAATCTCTTCTCCAGCACCTGGAGTACCTCCCCCACCTTCTCTCATTTTGGTGCCTGCAGATTATTCATCTCAGTTTTTTCCTCATTCCCCTTCATGCTCTGCCCTTTCTAAAACATATTTTCCCCAAGGTACCACCACCTTGGCTGTGGGGCTCAGCTGTGCCTTGCAGTGGGTCATTTTGGAAGCTGGCTGGAACCACCAGTACTCCTTACAGGGGCCTCCCTTCAGCCCCTGAAAATTAGCACCTGGACACCTTCACCTGGTGCTCATTTATTGCTAGTGCAGAACACATAGGCATAGTAATCTAACATAATTTTGAAGCTTTATGTTGATTGCATGCACAGACCCTTTGTACAATAAATGCTTGCAAATGAAAGATGAACTGTGCCTATGAGATTTGGCGAAGGTCTTGAATGTGTAAAATTCTCGGATACTTCATGGACCAGAATCTGAAGTAGAAAAAAGAGTAAATACTGCATTTCTCTCCCAAATTTTTCTTGTAAAAGTGCATTCAAGTCCTCATCCTGAACACCATAAAAAGGTCTCTTTATCATCAGATGCTTATGATTTTGATTATTCATTAAAGTGTATTTAAACATTCTATTTTTTAATCCTACCTATTCTGCATGTTTGTTCAAATAGTCATTGTTTTCATCCAAATGACATTATGTCATAGTGATGTTCATTCGCCAACTAATATTTCCTCTGTATACAATGAAAAATTCTATATTACTTGCTTTTCATTCTATCAGTTTTCAATACTACTCGTTGCTTATCAGTCCTTGCCCATGAAAACTGATCATACTTAACAATTTAGTGTCTTTTTTCTTTTTTATTATTGCATGTGTTCTTTTTAATTAATTATCATCCAAAACTGCACTCTTCCTGTGCATTTCTCAAATGCCTCTGGGTAAATCTCTCTGCATTACAATACTAGCTCTTTATGCAAGGGATATATTACAGTTTCTCAGACAGAATATCTGCAATTCTACTGAGGTTAATTACTTTATATATGTTTTCTTAGAAATTATTTTAGGGTATATTCATTTAGATTTCTTTTAATCACTGAGCAGATGGTTTCACCTCAGTATTTGCACGTGATCAGTGTCCTCAGTGCTCTTAAAACTAAAGGAACAGCAATACAAAGAATATGAAAATTAGCTCACTGAGACCCAGAGTCTGTGCTTATGTTATTGCACACAAACCTGAGGCATTTTAATAATTTAAACATGGCTGACATTGCCCAGTCTGCTTAAAAAAAAAACAAACCCTCCTGTGGAATGCTTAATAGCACAGGCCACAGGATATTGTTCTATTCGTACACACACATACAATGATTGGAGAAAAATTTTTCCAAAGAAAAGCTCTGTGAGAACATTATAGAGATAATTGATTAAACCTCTCCTGCTCAGTAGGATAAACTGTATTTTTTTAACAAACCCAGCAGAAATTATTAAACTTATTAGGGAAGAAAAATAATTGCAGTCACTAGCCACCTGAGTTTTTTGGACAGAAAATCCCTGGGATATAATTTTAAAATTGCAGGGGTCAGAAATTATTGGAAAGGATTAAAAGCCAAGAAAACAGAAAAAAAAAATGGAGGGAGGAGAAGGAAAGAAGCAATTTAACTATCAGATTAAATGTAATTCTATGAAAGAACTACAAAGATTTTGGGGCATAATGAGTGAAGAAAACATATCTCAGTAAGATAGGAAATTTTCTCTTGTAATTTCATTTTTTATACTATTTATCAAGTCCATATTTTGCATGGGTTTTTGGAAACATAGACATCACCTAAAGAAAGCATTGCATCCTCTCAACATGTTCTCCTCCTAGCTTTACTAACCACAACATCTCAAAGTTTTCAATGTCTCATGTCAAAAGGGACAATATTAGAATTTAAAAATTCAAAGTTATTGGTGATTCATTATGGTTACTTTTGATCCTGCAAAGCAATCACATGACAAAGCTGTCTTGTAGCCTTTGTTTCGAATTGCATTGGATCCCTTCCTCATATTTACAAATATTAATTCAAAGAGACTAACAAGTTAACATTTATTCAGGGACAGCAAAAGAGGTCTCAAGTATAAACACATATAAACAGCAGAATGCTTTTTAATCCTAATCTGTAGAAAGTGAGGGACAACTAAAGCTTCAGATTAAAGCATAAGAAGTTTTCAGAAATTTGTCCATCAATCTAAGCCTCTGAACAATGTCACTCTGTCTTTGCTGTCAATCGTGAAACCAGTCAGGGGCTTCCTGAGTTATGGCAAGCTCTGCATCATCTCCTCTGAATCCCTAGGAAAAACATTTCTTTCCCTCATCTCAAGGAGCATTAATGCATCTGTTTCTTGCTTTTCTGAGATATTTATTATTTAGAAGAACTGCACTCTCTACCTCAGGAGCTGTCACTTGTCTCTTTTTTGGCCTCTGTCACCCTGTCCATAGCTGCAGGTTCCCCACCCTAGTGGGCAGGTGCCTAAGTGGACTGGGAGCAGGCAGAAAGCACCAGATTCTCCAAACATTTCCATGTGATTCAGAGGGCAGGAACATTACTTTCTGTGGGCTTGCCCCATGCTTTTTGAAGAAGTAGTACATGAACAAATCAGATATGCCCAGTTACAACCACATAATTACACATTTTCATGGATATATTTCTAGAAATAATGCATGAAATTGAAGATATGTAGAAAGCTTCAAAGAAACAGTTCTGTCCATTTACTGCAGGAGATGTGGTTAGGCCAATGTGATCAAGGTATTTTGTGCTGAAAAACCCGAGTTCATTAACAGTACATTACATTGAATCTTCCTTTTTTTATACTTTCCCAATTTCCCTTTACACAAATTATAGAATTTTGAGGCTAATGACGGATATAGCACAGCACAATCATTATTCACTGAAGTCTGTTTCAGCAAAGAGGCTCCTACATGCAAACCCACAGAGAGTCATGGATGATGGGAAAAAATATAGAGGAAAAGCTATTTTGTTTTTCATATTCAGCCTAATTATCGGTACTTAATGAGGTGGCAGACTCACTGAGTACCAAGTGTACCTGCAGAGAACAGAGTCCATTTTCAAAATTTGTCTCAGTTTAGTGAAATTTATGAAGCTGAGAACAAGATGAGAGAAGTAATAGCTTTGAGAAGAAAAGCACAACTCTGGAATTCTTTTCTTTAAAAAAAAAAAAAGGTAACAAATATTTAAAAAATAAAATATCCCAACCTGAATATTTTTAAGTACGTATTTGATAAGTATTAAAAAAACCCCAAAAAATAAACAAACCAAAATAAAACAACAAAAGGCTTAATTCTGGTTACATGTCTCTCTTATGAATTTGTTACATTCGGGTTATGCAATACTTGAATTACACCAGTAACAGAAAAAGTCTTGTTATGGGCAAAAAGAATTCATCGTATTTGCAAAGCTGAGAATTGATTGTCAGTCTCATTAAAAACTCTTAAAAGTGTAATCAAAGAACTTGCTCCAGTTGCATTGATTTTAATATTTCTAGGTCAAATCAGATGCAGATAGAATAATGTATACACAAGCTGTATAAGATCTACCCTTCCTCTGGCGCTATGCTCAGCCTTCTACTTCTCTGCATCCTGTTGTCAATGGCATCAGTTCTTGGGGGCTTTAGGTATTAAATCATCAGTATACCAGTGATGAAGGACATATGGTGCTATGTATTATTCCTCCTCACTCTAGGATTCACCTATGTTCATTTTTTATACATATATAGTCACTTTCCACACCTTCCTTTTACCTGCAAGTGCACCAAACATCTGAATTTACTGTGTATGCTGTGATTTATATGTAATGGATACTAATTTTTTTTTTTTTTTTTTTTTTTTTTGTCACCCCTATAACTGTTTTTGTTTCCCATATCCCAGGGCTGTGCTCCTTTGAGGACCAGCCATTCAGCTGAATGCTGGTGAGTGGCTTAGGGATGGTGGGGTCTGCTGTCACCTGGCGCCTGTGTTATCCAGAGCCCTGCGATCACCCTGTGTCTCCATTTGCACTCCTCTTCCAGGTTTGCAGCCTGTCACAGGCAATAGCAATAATGCTCTTACTGGGTTACAGTGCTACAGATTTGTGATATACGAATTTTTGATCCAATCTCACACTGAAAAAAAATGCACTTTCTCACAGAAATAACATGGTACTGTTTTGACAGTAATTAAACAATGTATTGACACTTCCATTTCCAACTTTTTTTTCCTCTAGTTGACTTTCCTAGCCCAATATTTTTAGCATGAAATTTTAGCCTGTTAATAGAGAATTAGAAAAACTTTTGTCAATGATATCCCATAGATTGTCAAATACACCTTCCAAAACTGAATGCTATATTCTATTTCCTGATAATAATATTTTTGTTATTTAATTTAGTTTCTCAAGAGTGTAAAAATCCTATGATAAATGGATTTACTGAAAGTTTCTAAGATCTATTGCCTTTGTTATGAATCCTTTTTCTTTGTTAGACTTAATGTTACATTTATTGTCATGTTTAAATAGGTGTGAATTTTAAAATAAAAAATTTATTTATAAAACCTCAAAATCAGCAGTTGAACAGCAAATATTGTATGTTTTATTCAATATTTTTGTTTTATATGATCTTTATGTTAATGTCCTTTTATTGAACATGATTACTCTTCAAGACACAAAAATACTTTAGTCTATGATGATTCCAACTTAATTAATTAAAGTGGCCACACTCCCTGCTGTCATTAAACTATGATTTTGAGCACCAGAGTGGCACTGTAGAATAATACTTGTTGTGTAAACCAAAGTTAATTTAAAAAGTTTGAAGATAAAACAAAATAATCCTTCATATTTTCTATATCACCTATAATATTATTTCAACAGCCCTACACTAATGCTTTCAAAAATGGATGCATTTTCAGAGATTTTTTTTCACTTTGCCATGGTGATAAAGAAAATCTTCAAGATTACAATCCTTGCTTCAGAATATTAGAGAGACTCTGAAATAAGAAAGTCAATGCTTATTAGGCAAAGACCTGACAGAAAAGAGAGGAAAATCAAGAAAGCAAAGATAAGGAAAACAACAGGAGGTTGTTTGTTGAGCCTAGTGACCTTATTTGCCGCTCTTAATATGCTAAAATGGTGCCAATCACAGAAAAATAGACAAAAAATGTCCTTAAAAATTCAATTTTTCAGTGCAGTGGTTGGATATTATTGGATTTTGTTTCCTGCATCTATTCTCAACACTTTTACTTTTTTCCCCTCAGGGTTATACTTTAAAATGCAACTTGTAAGCTAAAATGGAAAAACTTCACCTGATTATACATGGGTAGGTTATCCTTACTGACATGTATGCAAACTGCTAACTAGTGCTGTGTGTCCTTCTTTCAGCCTGCATTATTTCCTTGACAAGCAGAACCAAAATTACTGGTCAAGAGTGAAATACAGCCTTGAACTAGTCTCCAAGCTTATTAAATATTTAATAAGTAATAAGAATCCATCAAAGAATGGACTTTCCCTTACCTGTGACAGCTGGAGGCAAGAATTGTTTTACAACTTGGCCTGAGAACTGATTCTCTGTGAAAATGACATGAGCATAAGAAGCAGGAAAGAGGAAAAACACTATTGTTAACATTTAAATATAGAGTAGTCTCTGAATAGCTGACTTATTTGTTTTGATTATTGTGGGGCCCCAGGAACTAGGAACTATAACTGCAGGCACAGTTTTGTGCATTTACCTATGTGTATGAGTTGTACAGTATGAGTTGACTAACATGGAAGGCTTTGATCCAACTTCAGCTGAATTTTCATATTTTCTGCTTCTGCTGCCAGCTACTTAGATACCACAATATCTGAAGTGTTTTAGTGCTGTTACTTTGAATGTAATTAAGAAGGAAAATGTAGTTCATTGCTACTTTCAATGAAACATGCATACACATATTCAGCAATGCTTGTAACTATCCTTTTCCTGAATAAGGAATATTTTCCTGATATCTATTCTGAATCTGCTCTCTATTAGTTTAAAAACACTATCCCATGTCCTATTGCAGCAGGCCTCATTAAAAAAGTCCATTCCCAAAGAAGCCTGTATTTCGGTGATACACTAAATTTGATTTCTTTCCCATAATTTCCTCTATTGTATAAGTCTAGATTATCAATTCTAACAGCTGCTTATCACTTTTGTAGTATTGAAAACTGTTCCTTTAAATATTTTTGGTTGGTTGGGGTAAAAATTGAAGAAGAAATGAGAGTTTCTAGTAAATTACTAACTTCAAAGTGGCCTGAAGTAGAGAAATGAGAGGCTAAAAACACTGTGCTGAAAAATCCATGAAAATGGAGAAGATACCCTGGTGAATTAGTGCTTCACCCCAAGCCTCTGAGAAACAAGCACCAGTGCAGGACACAAAGGAAGAAATTTTATGTCTTAGCATCACAGGGCCCATTGCATTTGTTGCCTTTTTTCTTTTTTCTCATTAAATTAGATAAGGGCTTCTTTAATAAGCAAGAAATTTTAGAACTCTGGCATTCTCCATATAATTAAGCACGTGGGAGACAGGGTTTCAAACTGTGAAATAAAAACAGTGCAACAAAATTGTTGATGTCATAACTCTTGAGAGATGAAAGAAAGCATTTATCTCTGAAAAGTTATAAGAATTGATCAAGTACTAGAAAAGTACAATCTAAGAGATTCTTGAATTAAAATTAGCCCTTAACAAAGCACCTAGAAATTATTCAGGCAGAATTATATTATAATCAATAACTCAACATACAGAAAGAAAAAAAATACTTTGACTGGAAATCCTAATGTAATACCAAAAAAAGCACTCAAAGCGGCTGAATGCAGAGTTCAGAGCTCAGGAATACCAACAGCATATCAATTTTATCCAAATGCGTTCATGTTAAGAAAATTTGCATTAAAAAAAAAAATTAAAACAGTCAATTGCATCTGTTTGCAGACAGCTACAGTGAGCCCTACAAAGATAAAAGAAAAACTGCAGCACCCCTAGCACAGATGAATTTTTTGTTGAAGCAGTGGAAAATTGAATATAAGTGAACTATCATACTAAGGCAACTTTAACACTTCCTTAATTAAAATGAAACAAAGGTGCACAACTGCTTGTATAGCTGAAGCAAAATGAACAATAAAATATAAGTAATGAAAAGTAAAATGTAAAAAATTCCCATCTTCCAATGGTGTGCTTATTACCACTAAATTTATATATGAAGAAGATAAAAATTAGAAAAGCTTTTACAAGCTTAGGAAAAAAAAAAAAAAAAGTTATTGGGCTAAAAATGCATCCAGCCAGATAAAACTAATTATTGATTTTCTTATTTAGGACTATAAAGCTTGCATTTTCAAAACCTGTATTCCAGAATCATGTTCCTTGATGAAGGGACATTGGGTCCAAAATATTAGAATTATGAGGGCAATCCTAATGATCTGTTTCATGAGGCTGGTGGAGACAAAGACTGAGAAAACATGAATATTAAAGTATACAACTGAGCTAATTCTCTCCAGCTGCTAGGCACCCCTCTTCAGGATTAAAAAAAAAATTTCATACTGCTTCTGGGATCCAGAACCCAGGATAGACCTCTGTTCAGAACTAATCAGAATTTAGAAGACAAAATGCAGAAACAAATCATATCCACCAATATGAGTACTCAACTAAGGAGTTTCATTTCTCTGCCTACTATCTTTTGTTAACTTTCTTGATTAGTTAGCAGATAAAATAGGTTCTGCTATTTTAAGTGGAGTAGAGTGATTTTTTTTCCTGAAATGTATTAGGGAGAGACCAAAAAAAATCATTAACTGGAAGTGGGGAGGTATCAGTAACTTCCAACAAGGGATAGAGTGGCCCGTTTTTGCCATCACAGGAAAAGAAATTCTTGTGAATCTTTGTCTTGGGGAAGGACCAAGAACAGACTGCCAGTTATGTATGCACCCAAACCTTTGCTGAGAGCCCCGAGAGCAGTAAATATTGATCACCTCCCTATGGCTCCCATTGGGCTCCAATGCACCCTGAGCCTTTCACAACATGTGATATTCACTGTGTTAACTGCACACACAACAAGGTACATGAGCAGTATATTGTGGTTTTAGTGTCTAATAACTAGATAGTGTCTAGTAACTTAATAGATGACTTTCCAGCAAAATAACAAATACTTATTATGTCCTGTCTTTGGCACAGGTTTCCAAAAGTCTCTGGTATTTATAATGAGGGCAGAGAGATCCAATGATCTGATGAACTTTTGCACCTTTCAAGTTGAAAAAGTGAATTCAGATGTCTCCAAGGGTAAAAAGGCTTGAGCAGCTCCAGATATTGATGGTTAGAGTGCATACCAGGAATAAGCTCATCTTGTCTTACATGACCTAGATTGTTCTCAGACAGACATTGCCCATAATTGATATCAGTGTGATTGATAAGTATCTTAGGAAGGTCCTTAGAGACACAAGGAAATATGAAATTCCTCAACAATATTTAGACTTTTATCTTAAAAAGTGTAACTGTCAATCTTGAAAAGATTATGAAAAAAAAAAATTATTGTGTTCTATCATGGATTATGCCTCATACTGGTTTTCATTCTGCTAAAAGAAAATATTCTCTAGAACTGTTAGTACTATGTTAAAAAGTATTGAACATTTTCTGTGTAAGGTCTTAATTATTTATTTCTTAGTAAAGCAGTGAATTTAGTATGGTGTCGGCTGTTTACCTACCCAGCAGTGAACAGTAAGAAAAACAGAATCAAGTAAGAAGTGCAAGATATTTAAGAGTGTCTCAATGGGGTAAAGAAATCTCTCAGCCATTCTATCTCAAAGCCAAAAGTGACTCATCAAGCATGAATTATATCTAAGTCAGGGAGACTGAGACCTAGATCATTGCTAAAATCTGGACACAGGACTTCTACTCATTTTTATAAGAATTACATGTTTGAGTGTTTCGTGAGATTTGGCCTGCTGAACATACCCATCATTATGTAAAAATCATGTTGACACATGGATGTTTCACATACAAAACTTGTATCCTATACATTGAACCTACCCTCAAAATTAATGTTATGTCCTTGAAAACTAAATTAACCATTTATCTTTGCACCAGTTTCTGCTGGAGAAACCAAGATGTGAGACCGACTGCAACAGAATTATTAATTGAAGCCTCTTTTCCGTCATGGGACAATTGCATACGGGTGACTATCTCACTGCAAAAAAGAGGAGACCACAATGAAGTTGAACACACCAATTTTCTTTAATTGGTTGCCTCTCCGTGGTTCTCTCCTGATGAAGGTGTCAGCAGACAGGTGACAACATAAAGCTATCCACACAATTTTGTCAATATGATTTAAGGGGAGAAAAAAAATATTTAAGCTCCTATTTCCTACACCAAATTTAGTAAAAATGTGTCTGAAGAGATATTACATTTCATACAAAACATGGATTATGTTGCATTAAAAAAGATTCTAGTAAACTGAACATTTTACTTATGTATTTCTGCAAATATAAATGTAAGCAGTAAGAAAGGCAGCACTATCCTCTTTCGTGCTATTTTTCCTCCCAAAAGAGCATCTTTCTATGCCAAGAATGAAGATGTTGCTTGTTTGTTGTTTTCTACTTGTTTTACTATGTACCAAGGACAATCTTTGTTAGAGAAGCAGGTGTGGTGTAAAGAATAACTAATGATTTCAGGAGGAAGGATTCATTGTGTACTTTCTTATTCAGTCTTTCAGGACCTGATCCAAGTCTCATTGAAGTCAGCTTGATTCTCTGCTCTGATTATTCAATACAGCATCATCAGAGACAAAGTAAACAAGACATGTCCTAATAAGTTCCATAGGAGCTACAATCCTGCCTAAGGAAATCAATATTACTTCCGTATCTGGTTGTATATCACTGTACCCATTTTGCAATGAGTACTTTTACCCTCTGGATTTAGACATTGAGAGCACTTACTTCATCTAATCATCAGTGCACCAGTTCTCAAACTCCCTGTGTTCTGAGAAATCCCAAATACAGCAGCCTGCTGTCTTCTAGTATCTTCTGTATCCTCTAGTGCCTTTGAGTTTCTATTCTGTGTCTCACAGAAAATGCAGAACTTCAGCTGATTCAGAAACATAAGTCCTAGATAGCCACTAGTACTCAATTCCATGGGCTGTGGCCCACTTAGGTTTAGTACTTCACATTCCTCATTTATGCTGTGCTTGATAACATAAAATAAACTAGAAATTAAATGTGGTGAGTCATCCCTGTCCAGCAACCAAACCCCCAGTCTGTCATTCATTCAACCTCCACCCAGTGGCATGGGGAGACGATCAGTATGACAAAAAATGAGAAAAATTCATGGGTCCTGAAAAATGGCCACTTTATAAGTGAAAGAGGGGAAGAAGAAAAAGGGGAAGGGAAGGGGAAGGGGAAGGGGAAGGGGAAGGGGAAGGGGAAGGGGAAGGGGAAGGGGAAGGGGAAGGGGA
>VZUI01039654.1:0-44781 GCA_013401135.1 Cettia cetti
GTGGTCCTTGTCCTTTTTGTCCTTCTTCTTGTCATCCATTTTCTGCTGTGGTGGTGGCACTTTTGGATTGGTTTAGAGTAGAAACGAACTGTCTAACATAGGTGATAAGTATTGGTAACTAACTGTAAATATAGAATACGTATTATCTAGTATAAAAGTTAAGCACTGCCTTGGCAGCGAGTCAGTCGAGAGTCAGCTCCCAACCCTGCTGCAGCAAAGACCTTGACAGGGCACAGAAGAAATGTAACAGATAAGAAAATAATAAACAACCTTGAAAATGCAGCCAATGGATTCTGACCTCTACTTCTGCCACGGGGCTTGGAAAAAGGACTTTATATCTAAAATCTCGGGATCTGCCAGCAGCAGAATCCTTCAAGTGGCATCCCTGGGTGGGCACGAGCAGCATCCAACACTATTCCTGGAAAGAGTATGACTTTCTATTTCTTTTTTTTTTTACAACAAAAGGTAAATATAATACCCCCTGCATTTAGTGTCCCACTGATATTTCAATAACACTTTCAAACAATGAGAAAATCCTACATCAATGCTTTCACTATTTAAACATTAGAAAATGACAGACCTTTGCTCACACATACATTTAAAGTGTTCTTTAAAGTGACATTATTATTGTTATTCAAACTTAAAATATTTCTTAGTTACATACTCATTAAAACATTTTGTTTATTGTATTTTTTTAAAAGCCCACCTCATACTAGCTACCACCTAATTTCTTCAATTTAAAATACACTGTAGCTTTTTCTTTTTCCACTCTATTTTTTACTAAGATAATTTCTTGCTTTATAAGAAAACACTTTGCAGCTCTGCAAGGTAAGAATCTGTTTCACAGTAACTGAGATGTGTTTATGTGGTGAGACTTTTTTCTTAGGGAAGTGTCCTTTGGTCTCACAGAAAAGCAGATACAGATATGCTGAAAGCTGGGAGTTGAACATAGCTGAAATTAACATGAAACAGTGCAAAACAGAATCTAACAGATAAACAGAAACAATGTTTCTAGAGACACTGAAATCTTTAATTCAAGAATTAATATTACTTTGAAATTTTAAGAGGAAATTATTGAGCTTGATTTTTAAAAGTATGGAGGGGTGTTCTACAGTTCTACTGTCTGCTGAAACAGGAGGTTATTGATGACTGGTAGAGAGACGGGAAGACTGATTCAGTGATCAGAATTCAATTTTACTCAGATTTTCCAGAAGCTTATATACCATTTCAAGTTGGTTAATAATTTTCACTACAATGGTTGGATTATACATGTTACAGACAAACTCATGCATATTACAAACACACTTGTTTGGAGAAGTTTGATCTCATCTCCTGTTTCCTGTAAACAGACCAAATCCCACCTTCTTTTCCAGTAAGCAGACCTACCTCAGCCCCCTACAATCTCAAAGCACTCTTTGCTCATGCCAGGGCATTTTAGTTACCAAACCAGCTATGCTAATTAAGTCTGTCTTACTCTCTGTCTTGTGTATTCCCACAAAAGGTCAGAATTATCAATGCACTGTTCCAAACATCCAAGCCTTATTTTTTTCATATATCACTTAGTTAATTACCTCCATAGGGACAAGGAAACAAGTAAAGAGGAAAGTACATTTTGCAAGGAATTGAGTAAATCAGTGCATGCTCTTCCCAGACTGCAGGAACCGCCAAATACACACAGCTTTTAACTTTGTTCAGTTCTATGCAAGAGCAGAGTTTCACTGGCACGAATCCTTTTGCTGAGGTCCATTTTCCACTTGAAAGAACCAAGAATAAGAAACAATCTTGGCACGCTTATGTTCACAGACGAGATTTTTCAAGTCAGTAGAGGGCTGAAGAAATCCAGATAAATTGTTTTCCTTGTTCACAGTCTAAGCAACATAGACCTATCTCTCCCAGTGGCAATGCCAGGTACTTGTGAGGAATGTAGAAAGCTCTTGTACTCCACAAAGCCAAATGGGCAACTGCAGTGCTAAGGGAGCTGGATATTTGACAAATTGATTGAGAACAATTTAGCAGGACAGATGATGTCCCTTACGTCTCCTTGCTAGTCTAATTTCCAGATGTTGTTATTAACTCAAAATTCTGTTGTACTTCTTGGGAAGCTTCAATAACAATATTTAACAACAAGTGCCAGGAAAATAATTTAATCTCAACTTTTGTTTAGCTTACTTCAAAAGCCATCCTTCCCTTAAACTGTTAATAAAGAAAAGAAGAACATCAGTTCTTTGGAGAGAAGGAAAGTCGGCCAGTATGAGATGCTGTTTGGCTGGCTTCTCCAGAATAAGGCTCTCTCGACTTGCAGAGCTCTAAACCTTGCAGCAGACTGAAAACAGATGTCTCAGGGTTATTGCTAACAGCGCATGCTCATCTCCCACAAACATGAGCCCATCTGTTCTGCGGTTTATGGTCACTTGTAGGACTCTCCCTTTTTTGCGGCAGAAACACCAGTACCCAGATAACCCCATGGTCACAGATATTAGTACAAACTGCAAGACCCTACTAGAGCAATGCCAGGTTATGTCCCTTTTGGGAGTCTGAGCAGCCCTTGAAGTACACTGCAAAGTAAATTGCCACAAGGCAGTGGCAGCCTCCTGCTGCCTGCTCCCACAGCACTGCATCATCAAGGAAGAGCTGTGACCGGCCCTTACTGACTCCTATTCCTTCTGCCACCTTAACAACATCTGCAGAACACAGGCATTGGAGGTCAGCCACTGTTCCCTGTCTGTAATAGGCTTTCTAGTACATCTCAAGACCTTAAGGGAGGCAGAGCCTGCCACATCTCACATCTGAAGGTGTGTATGCAGTGGCTTTCATGGACCCACAGACAATGGAGACAACTACGCTAATGTTCAGCAAATTCTGGAATAGAGGCATATACCCAGAACAAATAAAGCTGGACTTTATTTAGAACTCAGCTCGCACTTGCCATGAACATCTAAGCTTGAACATCTAACCTGACTTGGCTTCAGTGCCATCAGCTATAGCATCCCAAAAACAGTTTATTCTCTATCACTAAATGTGTATGGTATCATGAAATCCTTGTTTCAACAGTGTTCCTATAGAGACCGATTATATTCACATAAATGCCATATGCTGTTCTAGCTTTCTCTCCTAATAAGCCTTAATATTTTATTACAAAATGGAAACCATGCTTAAATATCAGTTCCTTTGCCTATTCTTTTGAAATTCTTTTACATGCCTTAAAACAAATAAAACTTACTCAATTATGTGGGACAAATATAACTAAAGTACTCTAATCCTGATGAGTACTCTACTCATCAGGATTTTCATTTCTAAGCACCTAAATCCAGATGTCTAAATATGACCCTAGTTGTTATTTATTATTCCTAGACTATCTACAGTTTCATGTTTTCAAATACATCTTGAAGGTTTTGACCAATATATAGTTTAGGTGTTTCAATGAGCATTGATAATTTTTTCCTTTTCTGTCCTTCAGAACTTTGCTTTTCAATGTTCTGGCCCTTCAAATGATTGTTTCCTTCTTTGTGTACTCTACCATTCAGTTTTCCCTCTTCTGATTGTTAAGTCTTTATGCACAAAAAAGTAACAACCATCACTAGCCAGTGTCTACAACACTCTCCGATTGCCCTCCCAAATATTAAAGCAAATTAAAAAAAAAAAAAAAAAAAAGAAAAAATATCTGTTTGAATAAACAGGTAAAATCTTGTCTTCCAGAATTAAGCTTCCCAGGGGTTATCATCAATATTAAACTTGTAATTTAACACTGGCATACCAGAATTTACCAAATACTCCTCAAAATCCTGAGTAAATATGCAGAGGGGTACAATTTTATTACTTAGCTTTTACTACTTCCACCAACTTAAGAAATACAGAGTACTAGGCCAACTCCCAAACAGAGTCTCCAGCCCTTAAAACCCAGTAAGCCTTGGAAACAGTAATTCACTGTGACTGCAAAAAGACTTGAAATCTACAAAATTGGTTGAATTATCTCCAGAACACTTTAAACTTCTCAAAGAAATGAATCAGCTTGTTTGTCTTAAAAATAACATTCCCAAAGGAATGTCAGGTGTCTTGTGCATGTCCTCATTTAGCCCTATGACATATGTTCTTAGACACTGAAGCACTTCATTGTGTTCTTGGCATACTGCCCCAGAGAGAAGGAGGCCATTGTTCCTCTTTGGTACACTATTCACAGGGCTCATTATTTCTCTTATGATTTCTGGAAGACTTCTGCAGCTGAGAATATCCTAACAATCATTTGGGATGGTAAGCAATTAAATAGGGATGGAAAACATGATGATACATGAGTATGTACATATGTAATTCACCACATCTCTTGTGTAACGAGTCATCCTTCACAAGACTGAATGAAGAGCTTACAGAATTACACTTTGGAAAAAAAGCATTGGGCAACCCACACAGTTGTACTGAATTGCCACGTTCCACCTCAAGTTTTACACCTACAGACATTGCAAGCACACAGCACATATTTTATCTTTGGTTTAAATCCTTTGGCACAGGCTCTTCTTGGTGACTTTTCGTTCCTTTACTTCTATATCCCTTTCAGCCACTTTAAGTTTGTTCCCTCTCCTTTATTAACATAAGAAAATTCTAAAGTCCTTCCTGTGATCATCAGACACACAAAGCACATAACTTAGTGTCCCACAACAGAGTTCCACCAAAGTGCTGGTGCCATGTGTTTCCACTGCATGCCAGAATCAGCATTTTCCAACCTACTCTCATCAACTCTTCTTGATATAAAACAGTCCTTGTGGCTGATGCACCCTACAAAATGAAGATATCACAGCAGCACACATTACATCAAGTTCTATCTTATTTTCAACCAGGCTGATTTCCCACACATATAAAGAACAGCAATTGCAGTGAATTTCATTTTCTGAACTTGAAGTCTTTTATTTTTTACCCAGATACACGGAAGTTTAAGATACCGGCTCCTGTTATTTTTAACCACACCTTAATTATCACAAATGGACAGTCTATTGTAAGAGTGGCTTTTAAAAAAAACCAAAAACCTTCAAATTAAAAAAATCAAAATATTTACTTTCAAGACTGAGATGATTACAATAGAACTCAATATCAGAAAAAAAAAAAAAAAAAAAAAAAAAAAAAAAAAAAAAAAAAAAAAAAAAAGAAAGCTTAGTAAATAAAAGGCTGGTGTTCACCTGAAAAAAACCCACCAAATAAATTTTAGCAGAGAACAGAAGATGGTAATACAATTATTTCTTTTCAGGAAGTACCAGCATTCATAACTGATACTTTACAAATTTATGTGTGTGTATAGATGTTTCTTTTCTTTTTAATCAGGTTAATTCTACAGAGAAGGGCTTTTGATCTAACTTTATCAGAACACAGGTACTCAAAAACCAGAAGCATTTCAACCTTTTTCTAGACAATTTGGTTTGTTTGGTATAAAAGTTGTTTGTTTAGAGATGTTAGAAACTGACTTACTACCACTACAGATTCCAGAAAATGAACAAGTAAAGTTAGTTGTGAAATCCCTCAAAACAAAACCAGTTGCCAGTATACATGCAAGTAAATGCTATTCAAATTTTTAAGCCTTTAAATCAAAATCATTTTCTCTTGATTTAAACAGTACAAAAAATTAGTAACAACATGGATTTTCATTAAGTCTCTGTTTGAAAACTTCACAAATGTTTATCTGCTCATCAATGTCTACTCCTAACTATTGTGAATATAATTGAAATTGTCTAGAGAAAGACCACATTACCATAAGCATTTCCTTATAATTTTATTAAGACAAAAAGACTTCATATTGAGGTTCATATAAGCTTTGCAGTATGACATTAGGAAATAATACAAACAATGAAATGACATATTTACAGAACTTCTGCAAGAGCAACACTTCTGTTTACTTTTAAATTTTTAAGAATTATCTTCAATTCTAATCACAATGAGACACAGAAGGAGGCCCCATGTTTATATTTCAGCGCTTTGGTTAATTTTCTATGAAAAAAAGTTGATATAAAAATAATGAAAAAATTAAAACTTTGTCCAAAAAAATCCAGGCACATAGGAAGACTAATGCCACCCCACCCCACTCCCTTCTTAAAAGTAACAGTGAGGTTTGCCAATTAGTCCTGCACCCATGTGCCAACTACAATCAAATCAAAGAAAACATGCTACCAACGTCTTTTTCTGTTTACCATCACTGCACAGGCTTCTGTGTTTCACATGCATCTCCTAACTCTTTCATAGCAGTGAAGTGCAACGTAGATGACTTATGAGACACAAATACAGCAGGCTTTACAATTTTATTAGGGATTTAACCATTACTCCTCTTACACCACAAGAAACTACTTAGCATGCAGTACATTATTCACAGAACAATGAGAGACAATTGAGACAAAAATACCTTTACTGATACTTTGAAAACTAACTTAACCTAAGAACTGTTATTTTTGAAAGAATATGAAGACACAGAATTAGAAATAAAGTTTTAAAAAAATCAACAAGACCTTAGGGTAAAACATAGTACTTCAGAATGAGCTGAAATTTTTCTTTAAACTTAAAACAAGAATGAGTACTCCCAATATTACACTTCTCTTTTTAAGGTAAATTCACACAACCCATAATTAAGTAGTCATTAAACAATCAAACAAAAAACCCTAACTCAAATCAACCCACAACATTCAAAATAAATTTTAAGAACACTTGATCTACTAAACAAGAACAGCTAAAACGTAATAGTCACCTGCAGGGAATACCTTCCTAAAATATTGAGGGAGGAATTTTGCCTCCAAATAAACTTCTTGAAATAGAGAGGCTACAGAATGCTCAACAACTTTTTTTTTTTTTTTTTTTTTTTTTTTTTTTTTTTTTTTTTTTAATTTTAGTACTATTCTGGGTAGTTGCAGTTTTGGATTAAAACATCTCTGTTACCTATTCTGCCTAAAATCTATTTTTGTTATGAGTGCATGTCACACTATCAACCTCAGTCTCCTTCTATAAACACAGTATGCTTCCATGAGAAATAGGGCTCAACTCCCAGGACCCCTTCCAAACTCATTCTCAAAAGTTGTGCCTGTTGTTGCAGTAGCAGAAGCCAGTGGGATTGTACATTCCAAACTGTTCTTTTCATCTCTACAATTCAGATGAGGATTTGGTACTCCAAGGTACTTTTTTTTTTCAGACAGGATGTATAAATGACACAGATGTTCGAGCGTCTATTTTTCCCTCTCTTCTCACCTCAGGTGGATTTGAATGTGTCCATTTCCCAAAAAAAAAACCAAAAACCCTGTACTTTGAGGGTTAAATTGATACTCTGCCATTAAAGATTATTCAAATCAATGAAAAAATAACAGGAAGATGTGAAGTGGTGTTTTCCCTAATTCATAAAGGAACATAATCCACTGAAAGACAGCTCAGAAAGGAGGGAGAGGAGCAAGGAAAGGTAAGAGACAAATGAAAGAAATTTTTAACTTGTTACATGACGAAAAAAACAAAACCAGAAATCATAATTGACTGAATCAGCTGAGAAGCTACAAGATTGACAGAGCTGGATAAGAGCAAGCTACCTACAGCTGCCTTTTTCACTTTAGGCTTTACCTTCTCATGAAATACATAGTATTGCTCACCTGGTTAAGATCTCCTTCACAATTAAACTCATAGAATAGTCTAACACTGGATCTGTGACCTATGTCCTTTGAAGATGAAGATTAAATCTGTCAGTCCAGTTCAACATGAATCAGCCCTATGCCCTTGTACCAGTTAAAGTGAATCGTGTACTAGGTGGCATCAGCACAAATGCAACTGGCAGAGAGAAATGGTTGTAAATCTCTATTTAGTACCTGAGAGACAGCATCTGAAATATGAAGTTTTGGGCTCCACAGTACAAGACACACTAGAGTAGGTTCAGAGAAGAGTCAATGATTTATGCTAGAGAAAATGATGCATGAGTAAAGGCTAAGGGAGATGCTTTGCTTAATCTCAAGATATGAAAGCATCAAGGGGTGCTACTGTCTTCATGGATATGATGAGTGATTACAGGGAAGACTGAATCAGACATCTTGAAGGTGCAGAGTGAGAGGACAAGAAGCCATGGTCACACACTGCAGCATGTGAAAAATCAAACTGTACAGAAAGGAGAGCATATTCTCTGCCAGAGTGGTTAAGACCAGTGCAGAGTAGTCAGACAGGCTGTAGAATTTATTGGCTAGTGCTCAACCCATCACATTAATATTCAAAATCCTGCTGAACAAGGTACAATATATCCAGTCTAACTCTTAACTTGTCCTTGACTTTAGTAGGAGGTTGGACTACATGAACTCCAGAGATCCTTTCCAACCCAAGATTATTCTACAGTTCATCTCCTATTTGTTGACATCCCTCATTCTGTGCTACGATGGAAGCAGTCATCAGAAAGGGCAAAATTCCTGTCAGACCTTTTCAATCAACCTTATATCATGTAATGCTTCCTCTGGGATGCACTTGATAAGAAAGGATGAAAATCAAAATGAGCTTTCTGCCACTGCCTTATCTTCTTCTTTACCACCAAGCTTCTGCCACACAGTTGCCTCCACACCAACAGCTAGTTTCCAAGCCCAGTAAGAACTCAATTCAATCTTCAACCTGCACAGGATTCACACCAAGAGCATAAATACTTGCTCCTCATAAATCACGTAATTTTTTCAACTACAGGAACCTATATGTGCTGGACAGAAAAAAGAGGATGGATAAATTGCAAAATATGCATATGGACATCTCACTTCACATAGTTCCAGTTACTTTGAGGTGTGCTTGTTTTTTCTTTTGAGTAACTATTTTAAGCTCTCAAGGATGCTACTCTGAGTATCAGCAGGTGAGAATGAAAAGAAAATGAACAACAGCCAGCTTGAAAGAAGTGTAATGATTAGTACAAAGATGGCTCCTCAGCTGGTGATGCTTCTAAACAACATTACACACTAATGCAGTGTCACTTACTGATGAAAACAAACTTCTGCTCATGACTATCTCTCCATCCCAGTTACTTTGTCATATCTCCTGAAAAACAGAGAACTTTGCTGGTAGGAATATGAATATCCTTCATCTTTTCTGTTACATCTAGTGAGTTACGGAGATTAAGTGAAAAGTTTAGTCGTTTAAGAAAAACAGCAGAAGACTACATACTCTCTGCACATGTGGAACTTGGAACATTTCTGTCCTAAACTGGCAAACCCAGATGACTATCAGAAGATGGGCTCTATTTAGTTATTTAGGTGAACCCTCAGCAGGGTTGAAGCCTGTTGTAACACTGCAAAATGAAAGAGCCATAATATCAATGTCTTTCTACAGCTCTTAGTGTGGTAAATACTGTTTAGAAACCACCTTCATCAAGTTACCAGGGAAAGCCTAACCCCATGATACTCAAAGTGCATTCTCCTGAGAATGCAAAGGCCTATACAGAAGCCTCCCAAATAGGAACATTTCCAGATTTTACAGAAACACTTCAAAGTCTTCAAAAACGTTTAGCACATTGAGAAGCAAAAAGCCTTCCTGCCTCCAGGGGTGAATGATGCAATGAAACATCTGCTATATTGACCATCACTGAGGTTGGGAACATTTGCTTCAGGTCAAGACTATGTTTTTAGCTGCACTACAGGGAGAAAGCAGGAACTCACTATTGCAATAGGCTGGAAAAAAAAATCCACTTGGCTACAAAGTCCCACACTGCAGGACTCCTGTTACTTTTTAAGAGACAAAGAGCAGACTAATTCGACATAAGAACTGCCAGTTCAGGATTCAGGCTGCACAATGGAAGGAATTCAGGTCTGAGAAAAGCAGCATTCCCTCTCCTTGGAAAAATGTCCTTGAAGGAGCACTGTGAGACCCACTATCAGATATTTGGGACACCTCAGGCTAAGCCCGGCCTGTGTCAGTTGAGTTGGTACAGGAAGCCACTCACTTCATGAGGCTGCCTGGACGAGAATGTTGGCTGCTGCCTGATACTGCTGCTTGCTTTCCCAAAGGATTTGGAGACCATGTAAACAGGCCTCAGAGAAACACAAGCATCCTAAGAACCAGTCTACAATATGATGTTTTCTCTGCAAAATGAGGGGCCATAGTATCTCCAAACCTAGCTGTTATCCACGTACCTTTTACTTAGAGAAATGTTGCAGAATGAATTCAAATACCCACACACCACACTGAGCTCTGCAATGATGACCTTCCTTCTACTCCCTTGTAAGGACCTCAAACTCTGATTGCTGTTGTCTCACTACTTGTCTCCATCATAGAATTATCATAATGGTTATGGATTTTAGATACCTGAGATCAGACTAGTTATATCTAGAAAGATATATATATGTACTTACCTACCTTACTAGCTCTTTACCTTGGGTGGTAGCTTTTATCCTTGAAATTTATCCCAGAAATTTATGGTATTGAATATTTTTATACTAGTCTCATAAAGAACAAATAGCATGTCAAACACTGTTGCAGTCCAATGCAACTCTTTGTTAAAAAGAAAATAATGCACATTTTATATGCATTTTTTTTGTAGATAAAATCCTGTCCATTTTAAGCTACTGCTCTAAACTCAAAATATTATTTAGTATTGTCATACTAGAATGTCAGCATCTTCCTATTTTGACCCAAACAAATAAGAGTTCAATCCATACAAACCACCCCATCTGAAAAAGTTACAGCACTCTTACTTCACAAAGATAAGACTTTGCTAATTTTATACTGAGCTTGATTTTTAAAACTGTATTTGTACAATTCAAATGGAAAGAAACCAAATGGCTTTTCTCCCACTAACAGGGGCTTGTGTAACAGCACGCTGCACTTTGTTTCTGTTACTATACCAGCGTTTTGACTTTCATCAGTCTCCATGCCAGTAAAAAGACACAATAAAAGAATTCAGACTCAGTAAGGTTTACTGTGCTCTTTTCAAACAGAAGAGTAAGGGTGTTGCTAAAGCCACAAAAGAACATTTGTGGCAAAGTTTTTACCACTGCCAAACACTATGCTAATAGTAAAGCTTTCAAGGAGAGAGTCAGGGGTGGCTATGCTCAGAGGATGATTAAGATATTCATCAGACCTATGAAGAATGGAGCTGGAAATTCAGGAATGGAAAAAGCTGCAATCTCTCTGCTGCTCCACAGAAGCTTCATTACAGTCACTTACTAAGGGGTAGGCAGAAGTAACCCCTTTCCAGTATTAACAATTTCACTTAAATTTAGCACAATGCTATAAATTTTAACCCAAAAGCTTTGAAGAACAATCTTGTCTTCCAAAGAGCTTTTCAAAAGGATATTTAATTCTTAAAATACATTTCAAATGCCAGGAATTTTATTATGCCGAAATAATTTACACATATTTACACCTACACATCTGATGAGAATTTGGCAAGTATTTACCAGCACTCATCTGGGTATATAATACACAAATGCAAATACCTCAGCAGAAAAATGAAGCTGATGTATTTCTTAAAAGTTTTGTTTGTTGGCTTTTGGTTTTTTTGAAGTGTGTGTGTATATATAAATTGAAATGCAATATTTTTATACCTCTTTATTGAAATTACATCTAGAAAAGGACAGCTTCCCCTATTTACATGCAAACAAATACTTCAGAGACATCCCCACTACCACTTCCCTTGATACAACTAAAACAATAAATATGCAGATCAAGAACACCTGGAAGCAGAGCTCCAATCTACCTAGCTCAGAAAATATAACCATAATTGTGTTATCCTTTATTTCTCTTTTTTCTCCTTCATCACATCTCCTCTCCTCTCTTCCTGCCGATCTCAATGGAAAAAGATGGGAGTTCCCAGTGGCCTTCAGGCATTTGGAGGTGCTGGAGAGAAGACATATGTCCTCTTCTAGAGTTTTCCTACTCTCCTTCCTTCTCAGGAGGAGGAGGAGGACACTTTTAGAAGATACCAGAAAGCAAAACTTTAGCTGTGTGTCCTCCCAGAACTGTCATTGCTCCTGCCTCAAGCAGCCAGGCAGAGGAGGAAAGCTGGGCATCAGGGATATCCCTTGCAAGGGAAATGTGGGCAAGCACATGAACACCTCAGAGCAATGAGCAGCTTTTCAAAGCCTAGAAAACAGCAATTTGTTTTCCTTTCACTGAAAATACAGAAACAGGATGGGATTGAGTTTCCCATAACTGCACAGGGCTCCCATGCTGCCAATGTCACGAGCGATGCAGTTTTTCAGGCAGGTGGCCACTGCAGGAGGGCTCAGCTACACCAAATGGAATTCAAAGCTTTGCTTTCATATGTAATTCACTCCTTATTTCGAGGGAAAAAAATAGTAAAAAAGAAGTAGTAAGGAAAAAACTCTTACCATCTGACACAGCTGGTCTTAGTAAAGAGAGTAAGAGGAAACTTTCATGCTAGAAAATCTCTGACATTTGATATCAGGGCCATAAAAATCTCAGAAAATAGCCTAAGTGTTGAGAAAAACAATGCAGTCCACCGAGATCTTCCAATACAAGCAGAACCTGAGGTAAAATCATAAAAACTCAAGTCTAAGCACAGAGCTCAGTGAAAGCATTTCCCCTCTCTCCAGCCAGAGTTGCCTCATATCACAGCTGCAATGGAAGGAGCCTTTCAAAAAAACACAGCAATCATGACCAGAACAGACCACTACAATTCTTTGCTTCTCAGCAAAAGCAGCAATCAATAAACAGCACAATTTCCACTTCCCTACAGAGAAGTAAGATGTTCTGCAACACGAGAACAAGCAGTGAATATTGTTAATTTCAAGAAGTTATTAACAAATATGTGCCATTGCACAATATGACATCTGAGTGCAAGTTTTGGATTTTCTGCTTTTCTGCTCAATAAGAAATGGGGTTTTTTTGGTGACTGTAGTGCTCCCTTGTCCTTGTTTCTGATTTTATCCCTGTTTATCATTTACAAGACTGCCTCAAACTTTACTTCACCCTTTGAATTTCAACTACAAAGTTAACAACTGATTACTATTCTAGTGCAAGATAAATACACAATTCACAGAAACATAAAATTCTGTGAATATTCCTTTATGCTACATTTCAACAACAAAGAAGTTAGAAACCTGTTCCACCATCAGCTCCTCATGTTTCCATATAGCACCATATCAGGCCCATGTACGCAAGACATTCAGTGTCAGATACTGATTAAAAACTAGGTTACTGCAGCCTTCACTGGATGCCACAGGAAGAGGACACAGAGGAAAGGATGGCTAACTAATCATTCACACAAAGGAGCAAAGGTCACAGATGGATCATTACCTCTTAAACACAAGAAGCAATTACTTTCATAACAAAGATGAATTTCAGCATTAATAATAGTTTTTACAGTGTATGTCACAGAAAAATAGTGGGGGCTTCTTAACATTATTATGGTGAATATTCACACACATATTAAAAAGTTAAACAAAATTTTATTGTTTACTGAACCTTTTCTCCTTCAGACAAATCTAATAACCTCCTCTGAGCTACTCCTTTTCCCCTTCTTTAAAACAGCGTACAGTATCACTTTTGCAGAAATCTAGTATTTCTGATTAATAATCTATTAAATGCATGCTCTAGTTACTTGTAAAGACCATACAATATCTTACATGTTATAGCTGTAAAGAATTCATGACTTGGTTGTACGTCTAATTCTACAATATCTTGGCAGTTTACCCTGGAGTCACAGATAAAAGTCTCTTACTCTTATTCCCTGAGGACCTTTCTCCCTTGATGAAAATTTGAGCAAGAAGTAGACCTAAGAGTATACACAATACAAAAGATATTGCTGTATAGAGGCAATACCAGTTTTTATACACCTAATACACCAATTTCCACGTTTTACTGAGAATGGTACACGATGAGAATGTGGTTCTAAAAGAGCTATTGAAAGCCATTGTGTCTTAATCTGTTTCTCTAATATTTTGAAAAATTGAGGTTTAAAGTGTGTCCAGACATGGTTTTCAGCTTAAGCTCCCCTGAGCCAGGCAACCTTACTTGACATAAACCTCATTACCTATGTAATGTAAACACTACCTATATAATATCATCATATGCAAGAGCTGCACAAGTTCCAGTTGCTATTTATAATGTTTGCTTTCAGGATACAAACCTTGCTAACTTTTTTAGAAAAAAATTCTCATGCTCTGTAAAATAAAGACAAGTAGCATTGCTAACCATTTACATGCCTTTAAAACCCTCCTTCTAGGACTCCAATGCTTCTCCATGGTTCTCAATCTTTTTAAGGTTGTTGTATTTTAAAAAAAAAAAAAATTGTCACCCACTTATATCCAGAAAGATCCTATGATAGCCATGAAGGTCACCTGAAACCTGTTGACAAGGATGGGGATGAACCAAGAATGGGTGGGTTTTGCCCAAGAGGGTTGTGTGGAAAAAGAGAAGCTGACATCATTTTTCACATTATCACTATGTAAGGGAGACTGTTACATTACTCACCCATGCTCATCTTAATAGGTAAATTTTCTCTACTTGCAGCCTCCACAAGGTGTCTCCTGGCCTCCATCACAGCTTCCTTCTGTTTGAGGTTCATGAAGGATTCCCAGAGAGCTTTGGCAGCTGGATCACTGTAAGAAAATGACACGATTACACTAAACATTGCTTGAATAATGGAGTAAACTTAAGACAACATTTATGTTTTGAGATGAATGCTTCTACTTATTAATCTCTCAGGTGGGCAGGATACAAGCAAAAACAAAGCAAAATGATATAAAAGCTTGATTAATTTTAGCAGGACGGTTGCCAGTTTTACAGAAAAGATTTTTTTTGCTACCAATTATAAAGCATTAGAATTCATATATAATAAATAAGCATGTCATTCTAAAAGTAACCACTACTGTTCAACCATGAGAATATCAGAAACAATCCAAACTTCTTCAGCTACTAAAAAGTTATGTAAAGGATGGGTTCTAACTTCCCCATGAGAGTTTATATCCCAAAACTGGTACTTCCAATGCTGAAGGCTGTTATAATTTTGATGAACTACTGTCACTTTGCGTTTCATGGATTCTCCATATGTGAAACAAATAATCCACAGCAGAAATTAACTGTCCTCATGACTTCTGTAATTACAGATTTCCTTTTTGTTGTTGTTTCTGCTAAACTTAAATTAGGCATTTGTGTAGCTCATCTGCACTCTGTTCCCTGTCAGTCTTCTCCCTCCTCCAGGACACTGCATTTCTTGCTGGTGTGGATGAATTCAGTGTTTTCTCAGTGGCAGGGGAGGATAAAGTAGGAAAATCCCTTGTTTGGGGCTGAAGCCACACATTGGGATTAACAATGTTCATTTTTTTTTTTTAGATTTAGTTTTTGTTTTAAAGGAAAAATTACCTCTGTGTTTTCCTCAGGAGACATTTAACTCCTAAAGACATTTTGATGTTATTTACAACATGCTTATAATCATGCCAAAACAAGCTTTGTTTCATGGAAATAGAAATCCATAATAATTCGATACTCATTCCAGAGCAGCTGTTCTTATGCTCTGCTGCAGCAGCAGGGCTGTATTTAGGAAATCTGTGCTCTCTCCCAAACCAGGTAAAAGGATTACCAAGCCCCATTTCTGACATCCAAGCAACCCACATCCTCTGTCAAAGCCTGAGTGGGTGGAAGGACTGTGGGAAGAAAGTTGGGTTACCCTTCTTCAGAACAAATCACAAATGAGCAGGAAGTGCAAATTTCACCCTACTGCGATGGTTTAAAGAAAAAAATAAAAACAGATGACCTAACAGAGTCTTTCCATTTCTCTTTCACACAGTGAAAGTCAACCTCCTTCTAAATACAGAGGCAGGAGGCAGCACCTCCCAAAAGCAGCTGGGGCACCTGCAGCAGCTCCCTCTACTCCATTACCAAGTGCTATCTCAGCACTGATGCTGTGACTTCTCATGAGCAGCAGCTCCAAGGAGATTCCTTACAAGGAAAACTACAGTGATATGTAACATACAATAGTGCAGGAAATGAGAGATTTCCAAAGCAACTAGATGCTTCAATACAGTAAAATAATTTCTTTATGGACAGAATTGTCAAGCATTGAGACAGTGTCCCCAGGAACTGGTAGAATCACCATAAGTGTCCAAAAAATGAGTAGATCTGGCACTTTGTGATATGGTTTAAGCATGGGAGTACTCAGTCTAAGGTTGGACTTGATAATCCTGGAGATCTTTTAATAGCTCTGATTCTGTGATCCTCAGCTATGCCATTTTTACATATTATCTACTCAATCTACTTCCCACCCAACACCACTTGTAAATGCACTGTATTGATCCCGTTCACATCACATTCACAGGGTGTGCCTCGATGACACTTACAACTGTGCCTAGGTTTGGATTTTATAAGGTCATTGCATTGCCTGATAACTAATCCCTTCCTGAACGTACAATTCCAATACCAAATCTATAGAGATCAGGAATTGGTCCTGAAACCACATGAAGCTAGGTTTAAAAATACTTTTTTTCCCTATTTGGAAGGAAAAAAAGTCAAGCTTCTGTTTAAGATCTTTAACCTGTTCTCATTCACACAATTCTCTTCATCACCATAAATGTAAGCACAGAGTCTCACATAAACAAGATACCAGGAGCTAAGCCTTTCAAACAAAAGAAAACAAGCAACATAAGGAAGCTAAAATAAAAGCCTACCAGATTTTGCAGAGGTTTTTGTAGTCGCATCTTTCACACTCTTATATTTCATAAAGAGACTTAGCAAACAGTAAAGTGTGGAAAACTCATCCTAAAAGCATCTATAGAAGTCAATAAAAGAGTATATGTGATAAGGTTACACCATTCTTCCATACTCCTTGCTTGCTGCTCTTCCTTTCCACACCATGCGTGATCAGTCTTGTCACTTTAGATAAGGTCTTTGAAAGCACCATGTATCATACTCTATTGTATCATCACTACCAGAAGTCCCTGTTTCAGCTGGTACTTCTACTTGTTAATAAACTATAATACCCCTCCAAAATAACAGACCCATTATTTTAAACTAAACAGAGAAACAAAACTTAAGAATGAGTCATACTAATGTTTTAAGAAAACAAAAAAAAAAAAAAAAAAAGGGGTGTGGATTTGCTTTTTGCTTTGTATATTCCTCCTTCAGCCACAGTAAGGTTTTCTTTAATCACAAGGACCAAAGTTTGCAGGATCCCTGAGGGTTGCTTTAATACACCATAAATAGCAAAAAGCAAAACAATTGCGGTACAGCCTTAAAGGAGATGAGAGTCAACCACGCTCCGGTATGCTACATCTCTGTCATCCAGAGTTTCTGTAGACAGCTTTCTTCCCACGGCTTTGCAGAATACTTAGTGGTTTAAGTATCATATATAAAACTACATATAAGCAGGATGAGGTCAATGTGTATCAATAGCTAACAGTCAACTGACTAGGTCACTCCACAGAAAACAATTTTTAAGCTCAGTCATTTTTTTTTTTTTTTTTTAATATTATAGGGGAAAAGAGCCACAAACGCACTTGCTTTTTTTTTTTTTTTTTGCTGCTAACACTTTTCCTGTTCCCCCTCTTATTACCCTTTCCAATAAAGGCTTTTGCTTTGAAAAACACCCACTCTTAACCTACATCACTGACAAGACAGGAATGACTGCTGGGAATGAGTCAGTAGGCCACAGTACAGGGCTCTGGTGTTGCCTCTTGCCTGTTTTGAGAAGTTACCACAACATATTCCTTTCAGAGTTTTCTAACACTTGGAAAATATATTATCTTATCTTACCATTTTGGGGAAACATTTGTCTGCAACTGCCTTTGAGCTCTTGTCATGGTGCCCTTCCCCTCCTCTTTTTCCCATCTGCAGTTCCTCTGCATTGGTGCAAATGCCCCAGTCCGGTGACACTGGTGACTTCTACAGAATCCAGCACCCCAATTCAAATTTCTCTCTCGTCTTGCATTCCTTGACTTCCCAAGAACTATGTAATGATTTTACATATTATCTAGTGAACCTCTTCACTCTGAAAGTAGTTTGAAATGAAACAGTTGTTGCAATTTTTTAAAATATTCAATGCCTTACAAAAACCTTAAAAGATATTGTCTGAATGATGATGATTAAGAAAAAATAAATCCTGTACAGTTACACAACAGTACAGCTCAAGAATTCAAAAACACCCTTCAAAATAAATGTCACAAAATTAGGTAAATATTACAAGACACACTTCTGTGCATTTCTATTACAAAATGTTTTGCAGGGCATGGCAAGCCTGACAAAGAGAAGAGAACACTAAAATTCAGGGGCCTCTCTGATAAATCAGTTTCATCAACAAGGGTAGAGTTTTGCTCACAGATTTTATACCCGGTCCATTTCTTTTATCATTATAGTCATTGCATTGTACCTAATCAACCAGTTATCTTAGAAAACAGAATTTAATAAAAACAAGTGTAGAAGTAACCTGGTAGAAAATTTATTAAACAAAAAATAACACACGAGAAGCCCCATTGGGCACAGTTATACCATTCAATTTACATAAAGCAGTCTCTGACAGACATCTCATAATTGCAAATTTCTCCCTTCCTCTCATACACAATTTCTTTTTAATGAGACATTCAGTGTTCCAAAACTAATTAAAATTCAACTGCATATAATTTATACTTTAAAACGAAAATGGAAAAGTTTATGAAGAAAGAGGGAGAAATCTAGACAACTAAAAGATGCAGCTTCCCTACTTCTGGTATTTGTGTGCCAGTTTTCAAAGTTGAATCATGAAGACAGAGGGGAAAAGGACCAAGTCATCAGATCCACAGTCTATACGAATCCTAAAATGAGACACCAGCTGGCAATAATGTCAGGAAAAAGGTGCTGATGAGAACCAGTCAGAAAGACTGGCATGTTCCATGCTAACTAAACTTGATGCAGGTGCTTCAAAGCAGCTCCAATTTCCAGCCTCCAGAGGCACACTTTCTCTAATTAAAGATAGGAGAGATGGAAAAACAAAAATGATTTAGCCATGAAGTGGCTAACTAGCTGGCTTCTCAAATTTATAATATCCAAAGGAAAGACCACACAACAAAATCTGTTGTTTACAAGATGCAGGATGAAAAAGCCTGCAAGATGTCAGGGTGAAGAAGCCAAAACCCTGAACAAAAGTAAAGGTACAGTATGGTAAGCAGTTCTTTTGGTGATGGTGCACTAGCTTCAGCAATACTCACTGTGGGGGAGTTTGCCCTCATTTCCATGGAACTCCTTTCAGCAATGTGTTCTGATAACTAAACTAATTTGTTTGATCTAGACATTTACAGGTTGATTATCAAATGCCTAATCTTGCATCAGTTAAAATAATTGTAACTTACTCTCTTGATCTGGTCTGGCCCAGTCCTGAAAGGACAACACTGCCAAGTTTATCTGACAGAAAGCATCCTTATCCCTCATCATTTGTAGGCCTAGTATCAAAGCTACTCATTTTGAACAAGTTTGGGGAGAACTGGGGAGGCTGCTGGCACTGGGATGTGCTATTACCAAGCTGGAGGCAGTAGTCTGGAAATAGGTGAAATCAAGCACCAATCAATGGAGAGTAAACTCTCAGAGCAGACGCAAAACTAGAGGCAAAGACAGAAATCTAGGGGCACTTATCCTAAGGGGGTCCAGGGGACAACACCATAATTTACCCTCGGCTGAAATGACATGTGTCTTGCTTCATACCACCAGTACAGAAAGATATTTACTTCCCTTACTGCTTCAGGTCTTGTCTACTATTTACAAATTATTAAAATATGGTCTTCCTGGTCTCTAATGCAAGAGCAAAAGATCAGGAAGCAATAAGCCAATACTAGAAAATATGTTCATTCAATTACTAAGTGCTCCTCATTTACCATCATGTTTTCAGATGTATGAATAGACCATTCCTACCCCTCCCAGCATTTAAAGTATTAGCTTGGCAATATATTTCTTCAATCAGCCTGAGTAATTAACCAATAAAAACAAGCCAAACACTGTTGTCCAAGTAGCGTACCATAATCACCAATATTATCAGACACATATGTACTCTCTGGCAAGCTATTGCAAATTATAGTGATGTGATCTAATTTCCAGCCAAGGAAGATAAAAGTGACATGTACATTATCTATTACTGGTTTTTTGTCTGGACCTCTTTGCCTAACAGGACAAATTCAGGTCATCCTGTTTTCTCCCTATAAAACACTGGAATTTTTTGCAGTTACATGTAGGACTTACCATGCCCCCAGGCTTACAGAAAAACAGGTCAAGAGTCTCTTCCATAATCGTTTCAAAGGCCAAATTGAGAAACCAGTATCTAAATACAGTTTCCCTCACAGATCTCCTGTAGTTTAAATGAAGGAAGAAAAAGATGTGTTTGTATAGTTTTATTTTGGTTTTAAACCTCTTGGCGTCAGGTGAAAGCACAGCGTATATCATAACATCATAAACAGCAAATAACCAGGTGGAGGTCATCATAAGATACTAATAGGGAAGAAAGAATAAGCAAATGTTCTTATTTATACACCTGGCAAAGGACATGGGATTTCAAACAGCAATTTGCTGACACAGGCTCTGAATAGGAGACAGAAAATAACTGTGAGTGGGCTTCAAAAATTAATCAACTGAAATGACAGAATTTCAGCATAACAAAGTAGTAGTGTTTATACTTTCACAGATAAAAAAAAAATCAGAAGGAAAATTGTGGTCGTCTCAACATGAGCCAGATTCTGTGGTTATTGTATCAGCAAAACTTTCACCTTTCACCTATACAGCTTTAGAACTCAGCTGTGCCTGTATATTTTCACAAGAGGAAGGGAGAAGAGAAAAATTCAGTAAAGATTAAATTAGAGTGTCATTAATACCACAAAGCTGCCCAAAACTGAGTGACTGCTAAAAAAAAAGAGTGTGCTGCCAAGTATTGCCTTTGCAATAACACATTTCTTTAAAGACAACCCAACACCCACATTAAGTGCACAGCACTTCAAAAAACAACACCAGGTGGTGAGAAGCCCATTACTACGAAGGACAAATCCATTGCTGCAATATGTCATTTGAATAGCGATAAACCAACGAGAAGCACAAGCCTGCGACGATAAGATGCAACGAATTGGCTTTGAGCCTGGAGCAAAGGGCCGTGTATCAAGAGACATCCTCCCTCCTCAACTGCCCTGCTGCTTTGGAGACTGCGGAGGCTGCGCCAAGGCCACACCGGATGCACTGTGGATTCCCGGGGACAAGCGCCAGCCTGACAACTGTGGTGGCGACAGCCAAGTCCCTGACTGCACCCCACCACACATACAGCAGCCCCCACTGGAAACAACCAACAACATCTGGAATAGCCTCCCCCGAGGTAGGCAGCTCCTCCATGCCACAGGGATTGTGCGGACATGCTGTGGGGAATACCAGGTGGATGAAAAGAGCTCCACACTGCCATGTTCCCAGAGCACCGCTGGGCTCGGAGGATTAAGCTGCTCTTCACTTCACCCTTCTGAAAGTGACCAAACTGCTCCAACATAATTTATCTAAAATTTTCCATATAGAAACAGCTATCAGTACTTCCAGGAGCTCAGTGTCTAGCATAGCTGCAATTTGAGCACATCCCAAGCATGTGCTCTTGATGGGCTAAGCCAGTGTGTGTTCAACTAAAGATTCAGCAATACTTTACTCAGAGAAAAATACAAAATCCACAAAATTTTTGTTTTCAAATAAATGTAGGCTGCACATTCCCAGAAGGGACTAACGTTATTTCTAAGAAAGCAAAATAACATTAAGTTTTAAAGTAGTTCCTAGCAGTGGGCTGTCACTGTGCTGTTGAACATTTTGTACAGTTGGCAGATCTACTCAGCCTAATTAAATGCACTTCAGACAGTAGAAGCTGGAACTATTTTCCAGTCCATCCTAACCTTAGGAAAAACCATACAAAAAGACAATGTCATCTTGGTATTGTGCTTGCAGAAAACTGCAGGAGCATGAAAATGACCACCTCTGCCATAGATTAGTAAAAAACTTGCAACATGGCATAACACACACAAAACCTTTTAAAAAACAAGTTCTTTGCAGCCCGTCAACTTAGAACACTATTCTCAAATCCTCACTTAGATGCATGTTAAAATGCTTCCATGTATTGGTTTTTATAACTAGAACATGAAGCATATAGTACAAAAAGTGTGCAACAGCCAATATTATAGAACATAAATATGTTCCCGAATAATTTAATGGTTATTTCCCAGTTTCACTCCAAGCCCTCAAGCCACTCGGTGGGTGTAATCTGTCCTAGACTCAACTGTGGCTGTATACTTTGGCACTGAGTCAAAACAGAGAGGTTATTGTTTGATTTATATGCCAAGGGCCTCTTAGATAAAGGGCTAATGGCAGGCTGATAGTTTCAGCCTTTGCATATGGTGTTTATACAGACCCTTCTTTCCCCTCCCTCCTTTCTGTGTATACTCCAGGAAGGCTGTATCACATCAAGATCAAGTTAATTAATTAACTCATACTAGTATAATTGATTCACTAAAGGTCACACAGAGTGCTGTTAAAACACCGACTTTTCTGCCTCAACAACAGGGTTTTGAGATTTGCATTTTTCCATGCTGCAAACAGGAATTTTAAAGAAATAATCTCACTAGAAAAATAGATGAAAGAAGCTATGAGAACTTAATCTGTCAATTAAAGTGCACTGCAAAGTTCAGAAAATAATCAGTGCTTCATGAGATATTTAAGCAAAAAATAAATCATGCCCTACAACAGAAAGGGTCACATAAGTGAAATTTCTATATTGTTAGTTCTGCAAACTATTGATCTTCCCCCAAAAGAAAACTAGAGGCCTTGCATATGTGATATACTTTGCTATTTACTATATTCAAACTAAGAGTATTTCCTAGTATATAAATTTCTATACTGTTAAAATACTTCAGAGCACAGTCCTGTATGACCAAGTTATTTACCAGAGGTTAGAGAACTTCATTATCAAATTATACAGTAACTACTTTTCTGCAAGACACAAGCACCATAGATTTTTAACTAAAAAATATAATCTGATTTTAAAAATATAGACAAAAGTCATTACCATAAGACTAAATGTTTAAGAGCCTTTTGTCACCAATTTATTTTAAAACACTTATTTTAAACAACAGACATATAAAAAAGAAGTTTCCAGGCATTTTAAAAGCAGTTCTAAAATAATACTTAAAGTGTTACAAATCAGCTTGTAGCCACCAAGGCTGAAGTGCTTCGAGCAAAACTGGGAGCTGCTTATCAGCCACCAGTTTTACAATGGACTCTCCTCTAGACTACCTGAAATATCTGTGGAAATAAAAAAGGTGAGAAGCAACAGGAGAGTTTGTCAGTTCACTGTATGTTTTTCAATATCCAGGTATACATACCAAGTACAGTATTCACTGGACTAATACAGTAGATTCATTCATAAAAAAGCAAGATTTGCCACTAGAAGTCAAAAATTTCTTAATATTTTGCCTCCTCCCCTGTTTCAACTTTGGCATGGGTCTCTCTTGTGCCAGTAATACTGACCCAGCATGCAGAATCACTTCGCAAACCAAACTTTCTTTGCCTACTCCTTGACAGCTGGGAGGTGCTGCCAGGCAGTTCCACAGGATACAGCCCACGTTTTCCTTCATTACTGGTTTTGTCTACAGCTGACTCAACATGGCCATAAAAAACCCCAACAGGCAGAGCACAAGGGTTGCTCCCTGAAAGCTCTGGCTCACAAAAAAGAGGTACTTTGTGGAGTGCACCAGGAGAAAGTTGTTTAAAACACACCAATAAGTCAAGGAACAGTTACTGTACACAAGTTATTATATTCAAGCAATGATATTTAGCTTCATAAAGGCATACATAAAGATACTGACACTTCAGGGCAACACCAGTTAAATAAACTTGAATTTTGCAATCATTTTCAGACACAGGATGATAAAACAGATTATTGCTTACCATAGGATTCACAAGACACCACCAGTGACTAAGACCAACAATAATAGGAAAGTTCTTTGAATTTGTTATTGAACATCACGAGAGAATAAGTTTCGGTTTATCTTACAAAGAAACGTATGGAAGTATGGGAGAGGATTTTCGCAGAGTAGCAAGGTCTAAAATTTGTTGTGAACACAAAAAACCAAAAGTTTATTTCAGACAGACAAAAATTGTGAAAGAGTGATATCAAACCAGTTTTTAAATCGTAAAAATCACTGTAATTTTAAGTTGCAGAACGGCTGTTTTGTAAAAACTGTAAACTACTATGTTCCAAGAGAACCATGACCACTATACTCCAAACCAGGAAGAAATATGCTCCCTGTTATCAGCAGAGCATGGGAGAACTTAAAAATAAACATTTCAGGAGGCACTTATAAACACAACCAACACAGCAACCCCAAAATGTCACAAAACTTCTCTGTTTACCTACAGCTCTTTGCTTTGGGATGAATTCCTTTTCCTTCCTTTATAGATAATGGAAAGTAATTCAGACTTAACATTTGACATATTTTTGCTCCCACAGGTGAACTGAATTACAATAAATATTTAATAAATAATTATTAAAAGGTTGGCAAGGATTCAGTTCACATCAAGAATTGATTAAAAAGAAGGGAAACAACCTCCCAACAAAAGTAAATGATAATATAGACTTCTACATTTTCCCTTTTTTATCCTTAAAATAAAAAAATAAAAAAGAAACTTAAGTCTATTTGGCTCATTCATATATCTACTTTACAGATGGCCATGCTTATAAATAAAATATGTAAGCACAAGTCTGATGAGTGTAGTCAACCACCATCTGAAGCATATTTGTCTCTCGCCAAACCCACCATCTTCAGTTTTACCAAACATTTCCTCAATCCAATCATGTAAACTTGTAATGACAAGCATTTTAATCACAGTCTCGTTTCATGTGGACCTAAATATAGACATATTTGTGTGTGTATGCTGTGATATACATACAATAAGTATTTTGGCTTCAGAAAGCCAAAAAGTTTAACATACGTAAGCATCTATGACACAAAACAACTTTACTTGCTATTAACCACATACATGAGACAATGCAGCTGTGCACAAATGATATTAGTAAAAAGTAATGCAACTCCACTCATTGCTACTTCCCATATCAAAGAATTACAGTGCAAACCAATAACACCAGTGTGCATTAAACCAAGACAGCACAAAAATCATCCCTGCACTGTATCTTACCATAATACAAGTCGGCACAAATGCACGCAATACACAGGTACACACAGAGTACCTGAAAAGTCATTAAGAAATCCTCTTATTCTATCCATTTATATAGACTAGTAATACAGAATTTCTGTTTCAGCTAAATATTAAAATAGTTAGTGAAAAACTTATTATATATAAAATTATATATTTGTCAAATGATCTGGTCACAATAGTCCTCTAGCCAGACAGCATTTCTAAAGTGTTTCAGCTGATTATAGATGGCTAATCCAGCCCTTTCCTGTGTTAAAAAACAAAACTACACAGTCCAACAAACAGCTTGAGGAGCTATGGGTTCTCGTCCCTTTTGAGTCCTGTTTATTCTAGCTATTCCCAAGATCATTAATATCCACTTGAACCTGTAAACTTGAAGGTCAACAAAAGGTGAAACATAAGGAAGCAATATAATATGGAATACGCAACTAGATTATATATTATGAAACATTAAGGCAGTTTTCTTAAACTACACTTAATTTTTTTCCTTAGTAGTAGAAAAGATGGGAAGATAAACTCCATATTAAGCCAGAGTTTAATTTGGAGGATATACAGAATGACTAGCAATTCCTTTTAGTTAGTAATTTTAAAATCAACTAACTCTGCCTTTCTAGAAAATGCTATGCAATCAGAATGAAATTAATAGAAAAAGTTGTCAAACAGTCCAGAGATGGAATAAAAATACATGCCCCAAACTGTATTATTGTATAAAACTCTCTTACCACTGTCACAAGCAACAGGAACCCTCTAACCTAAGTCTGCATTGATTATTGTTGTTAAGCTACAGCAGGGACATGTTATGTTACATGTATAAGCTTGTGACCAGCAGCACTGAGAATGCACAAAAGCCTTACAAATACAACACCTCTCAAGATCAAGAGAGATCTGTTTGTGGACTAAACATCAAGGAAAATCTCTGCAATTCCTGGATATCTCTCAAAGCTATCCTTCTGCAAATGACACATGCCAACACTAACAAAGCTATACATGCAGATAAACCAGATCATCTCTATTTGTGACATCAGAAGAAAATACAGATATAAATCATTGTGCCCTACATGTGCTGTAGCATCCAAATGCAGTACATCAAATCTGTAAAATAAACTGACTAAACAGAAGAGGTGGATACTGCAGGGGAAAACTGCTTGGATCAGGACTCTTCATCTTCCCGAACTACCCTGTGAAAAAGAGAACTAGTGCTTAATTCCATAAAGCACTGTTGCTTGCAAATTACAAAATTACTGGATTTAGGTTACTGACTGGTACACCAAAGCTCCCTTCAGAAAATTCTGATTTAAATAGAACACTGTCCCACACATACACTGGAAGTCATGAAAGCAAGCTGACTTAGCTTTCCAACTTCATATGGCAGCTGATACTGCTACAAGATAATTTCTGCATCAGCTATCAAATGTTTTGGTAGAAAGAAAATTCCTCTAAACAAGTCAGGCTGCTCCAGTGAACTACTGGAAGTAGAAATGGCACCAGCATGAAATGGCTGGTGAAGGAGCAGGTTCAACCTAAATAAATTTCTGAAGCCAGCTCTACTCACATTCTACAAAACCGACTGCCACTGATGTTTCACACCATTGCATGACTACTGTGGTAACTGCAATGGTTTTTGTCATCATACTTATTCTGGAAGATGTTACCCTGAGGGAAATCTTGAGGAAACAAAGGCACATTTGAGAAGGTAAGGAGTGTAGGAAAAGGAAGCCATGCAAAGCTGTTGCTGCTCTCCAGGCTGAAGCATGAGTGGACGGGAAGCATTAGTCACGCCAACAGCCTGAAACAGAAGCCATGCCTGGCAACTCTATCAACAAGAAACAGATCATCATCCTTGCCTTAAGTCCTTTTATGACAGTTACTTATCAACTTCAGGACCTCTGAAGTCTATAATCTTGCATGATTATTACCTTGCAACCAAATGCCTCTGAATGTCTTAAAATATATGAATTCCAGTGTGTGCCTTTCAAAAGTTGGATTATCCCAAAAACTTTACTTAAAGTATATGAAGAAAAGAGGGATTTTATTAATCTTTTTTTAAGGCATATTCTTTTTGATCTACAGTACGTGTACTTAACAAACACAAGGTTGGATCATTTTAGCCCTATTTGCTGACAGCTGAAGCAGAGGAAGCTAGCAGTTTACTTTGAGGGTAATGGAGAACAAACAAGACGCATCTCAGGAAAGCAGGGCTGGTTTTGACAGATGCCAACTGACCTTTAGGTCTTAGTAATCCTTGAAGTATTAAATCCCACTAAGCTCCATCTTGTATACAGACATGATTTTGAACATGTTCTGTGCAAAGAAAAAACAGATTAACTATACACTGGGCAAAGTGTCCTAGCTCTAAGATGTGGTCAGAACACCTTAAAACAGTTTAACTCTATCCTTACTCTAACACCTAGCTATTCCTTTTAAAAATTATGTTATTTAAAAATACATGACATATTGTTAGAATTTTTATCTATTAACCAGCTGGTAAGGTTCCCTCCCTTCTGCAATAGCTTCACAGCACTCATCTCTTCAGAAGAGCCTTTATTACAGGCAATACAACATTTAGCTACTCTAAAACTTTTCCATTATTAAATTGTGCTAAAGGGGATCTTAAACAATTACGTTGATACTGAGGCACTCTGTGGATAAGGATGCATCATACTTGAACTTGGAAAAACAAATTTCAGTTCCAACCAAATACATGGTAGTGTTGCCACTTCTTGACAGGTATTCAGGACTAAGCTTCTCTGTATTGACTCAGTGTGGGACCAGGTCTAGGAGTGCTCCTTCCTATTCTTCTCTTGCACCCCCTTCCCTACAGTCATAATATATTCCTTGGAAGTCTTCAGACATTTCTCAAAAGAGTCTCCTGTAGAAAGAATAGAAAGGTAAGATGTGTAGCCTGGAATAGCATGTGGATTCATTGTCAAGTAGACTTAAAAGCCAAACAAACAAAAACCCAACAAAACAAACAAACAAACAAACAAACAAACAAAAACACTAAAAAGGCCATTCCAGCTGTCCATCACCATTCAAAAGCAGAAGTGACACCTGATCTTTAGACCCCAGAGCAACAATTAAATGCAGAGTGGTCCAAATGAACAACCAAGCACACCACTGCAATTGGAGGACTGCCAGAAACAAAACAACTGACATCCAGAAGAACACTGAGGCCAGTTTGCTTCCTTCAAGACAAACAAATGAAAAAATCCCTGAAAAGTGAATTCTTTCTGTCAGAACTAGAATTGTTTATTGTGACCTGATCCACCCTGTTTTGCAATTAGCAGATCTGGATATATACTGCTTCACAAGGTAAAGGGAAGGACTGATGCTGAAAGGCTTCCCAGTTGTATCACAGGCCTCTTAGCCCTCTTGCCCACTGTAATAAAACAGGACATCATTCCAGCATTACCCCAAAATTCACTCTTGCTCTTCTAACAGTGCCCAAACTCTGCAGGGGTGAAGGAAAAAAAGTGCATACAAATAATTTCTTAAAACTTTCTACTCATAACCATCACTTAACCCCATCTGAGTTTCAACTAGCTGCCTTTTAGGCCAACAAAATGTTTCAGCAAAACGTTACATTCCTACAAGCTGCAGGACAGCTTGTAGAATGCCAGACTGAGTTACTGCGCGAATCAAGTTAATTGAAAGCTTCTGAGTGGGATTTTGTGCACTACAAGGTACAGCAAAATTCTTGGCAAGCATCTCTTTAAAAAGTATATATTAAAGAGTTACTTGTCAGGGATTTTCATTTCAGTTTTGGACAAAGCAATGAATTGTACCAAATATAAAGTCTGATCCTTACAACAAACATATTGTTTGAGAATATTACATGTAACACAATAGGTTACCTTAGAGCATTCTGCTCTGCGTTTTAAAGCTATTGCATAAGGTTATTTTAATAAAAATGATTCCAGGGAAAGAGCAGTTAGTAATGAGGTGCTGACAATTGAATCTACATTTAGGGATTGCACTGGAGTGCCAAGTCCACTTTTACAGATGCGCTGCTTAGCTGTCCAATAGATGTCCTCAGGGCATGTAAGACCAATGTATTTTGGGTCACGTTTGGCAGCAGAGATAGATGAGACAAGTGAAAACATTTACCAAGAACACATCTGATGTGTGTTATTCCTATTAGAAAAATGTAAGAAAATAAACCCAGATGCCATGGAACGCCAGGAATTCCTTCTCTTCAATGTTTTTGATTTACAAGGCAAATTTTTGGTAGTCTCCTTTGACCTCCCTCCCTCATTTGCCTGCCTAAAGCCATCAATGCAACCTCTTGACTAAGCCATTTTGAGGACTTAATGTACAAAAATACATCATCACAGATGGCAAGACAACTCTTTGCATAAATGACTTAGTTATCACAAAAATCACTGCTTAGTAAGTCTTATGGTATAACTAGTTAAAAGAGTCAAAGATAATTCTTTTGAGTTGAGAACAAGTATTCAAGTAGATACTTTGAGATCCTAAATAAATTGTAAAAAAAAGTCTGGAGCAGTCTTTACATCTTAAAGATGAGATGTCTGAATATGCAGGGCCAGATTCTTTGCTAGCATGTTGGTGAAACTTAGATCAACTCAAGGGCTGGGTCCTGCATATCTTCATTATTCCTCTCTTACTTCAAAGTAACATATCTGTCATAGTTTCAATGCAAACCTAGAGCCCTAGCTTCCTCAGATCTCATGCAAACCTAATATGGACAATTCCAGCCTTCAAAACCAAACTGACAGCTATTCAGAAAGAATAAAGCTCCAGCCTCAGGCTTTCATTTTTATAACCATTTCCATACTCTGGTTGATCTATCATGAGAAACAGATAAGGACTTCTGTCTACACTGCATTTATTTACCCTGTGTTCTGGGTATCTTTTCACAACCCCTTTCTGATATACTTCTGCCTCCCACAGAATGAGTGATGGGAGAAGAATTTTGTCCTAATCCAAAATCTCTGATTTTTGGTCACTTTTTGTAGTCATTCATTGTCCTTCTAAAACGGGCTTCTATAATCAGTGCGTTTGGTGCCATCTCATTCCCTCCTCCTCCACATACCCTCCTTACCACCATGACAGTGTTTTCTGACCTGTCAAAGAAGGTCTGAAGCCCAATCCCACCATCAATAAGAACTGCAGCTTTTTCTGTTGAGAGTAGTTTCCGTTTTCTTAAGGGGTAACTAGAGTTTAAGCAGCCACATGCAGCATACATATTCAGCATGTGTTCTGTGCCTGTTTCCAGTTAGTGAAAATCACCTGATATGGATTTTTCTTGTTACTTATTTAAATAAGTAGTAGAGTTGTGCAGAGAATTAGGTAAGGTCATAAAACTTTTTCTCTCCCACAGAGGTTGGAAATCTTTTCCAGTCGAAGATCATTTAAAAAAATATACTCACAACCTATGGAAACGAAGAACACAGTCACCCAGAACCTGCAGAAGGACTGCTCGGGGGTTGCAGTTCATCAGGGCATAAGAACTGGCTTGGCTTGGTCAATATTCACTACTTCTTTTGGAATTGTGAACAGTTATAAAGTAGCCATGCCCAATTCAGCGTCCCCTAACTACACCTCTGGAAAAAGAACACACATACACACACACTCACAAGTAGACACTAGACCTAGGCATCATGAATTGGATTCCAAAGATCTGCCATCTAAATAACAGAAGCCATGCTAAATACTATTTAGCCATGTTAAATAGCAGAAAAGAATATTGGATTTTTGGCTCAATTAAGTTAAAATCAATAGTTGTATATGTATTTATCTGCATAAAACCAGTATTTCTGTGTGCAAGATTCCATCTACTTTTCAAAGTAAAAGCTTCTTCAAGTTCTGACAGGTAAATAGGTCACTTCACATAAATTTAAGCCTGTGAAAATTTGATTCCTGGTTCACATTAAGTCTGAAACATGAAATAAGCAAAATCATATAGTCAAAAGTTGCAATCAGACCTGTTGCCAACAGATAATATTGTTTCCTTCCCAAACATTACTTTGTCATCCAAATGAGCAGCTGTCATTTGTTCTTCTCATCAGTCTATTACAGCATATTTCTCTCTGTTGTAAGATACAGCAGGCTTACTTTACAGCATAAGAATGATAAACGAAAACACGCCTCCAGGTCACTCAGTCACTCTGTTCAGGCACTATGGTTGAACAGCAAATGAGTAATTCTGCTGTATGTAATAAGACCAATGCATATCACTGCATTTTAAAACCTTGCTCTTGAGGTCATTCAGGAGGCAAACTTGAAGGCAGATGGCCAAGAAGAGTAAGAGCTAGTCTTAGAAATCTCACAACATCAGCCAAAGCAATAGTCTCTGGGAGATCGTACTATAACACAAGTAAGACCAGAGCTCACTTTAGAGAACCATAAAGTCTACTTTAACAGATACAGTCTTTGTTCTTCTATTAAACTCTGAATACATCTGCAGGAAAATGATCTGTGGCCACACCAAGAGAAAAGCACTTTGCAAACTTACATGGGGAAAAAAGAAACTCTCAAAATTCACAAACAAAAACGTTAAGGGAACAAAAAAGTGATGTCAGTTTTAAAAGAAATGCTACAGAAAGACAAAAAAAACCATTGCCTCTAGACATAAAGATCTTTCCTTTCTGTCCTGACTGCAGACAGTAGTTACTCTTTCTGATAGGTCATCAGAAAGAGATTTGTCTTGCTTTGTATCTTGCAAGGAATGAGCCTGCAGAACAGAGCACAATGGTAACAAAGGAACAGCTAGAAGATAAACTATCTGAGGGGCTATACTCAAGGAATTTCCTTATAGGCATTAAGTTACCTTGCTCTGATAACCAGGTGAAGATGCAAGTACTCAGACGTGTTGATAGCTGGACAACTTCCACATAAGATTCAAATGTATTCTTCCACGGACAAAGGGAAGTCAAAAACTTGGGATTAATGGCAGAACCTGAATAGAGTGAGAATTTGCTGAATAATATAAATACAGGGAGTCTTTCTTCTTCTAGAACTAGAAATATGTCTTCAAAAAATTAAGCATGAAGGGATCTGATTTTGCCATTTTCACCAAACGGATTCTATAGGCAAGAGCATCTTAAACCTCTTGACCTTGTACTCTGAGGACTGCTATGATAGTGTCAGAGGGCCCAGGAAATATAGTCTGAATTCAGTTTGAACACTTTCGTTACTAAGCCTGGGTAGCCTAGATGTAGAGGGCAGTTTAGAGGTTCTCAAAGTACAAGAATGAAGTCTTGAGCAGTCCAGCTTCCCATAACCCCCAGAAGTTCATTTTGTGGGCTGAGAGCCATAGATAAGGAAGAGCAACCCAGCTGATGCCAAGAGCCTGTCAGCCCAATTCATTATCTCAAGGCTTCAAACTTCCTCTTATCTAGAAGACAACTTCTAAGGTTTTTGAGCCCTGTCATGACAGACAATTGACAAAAATGTGGCACCTCTTAAGCAGAGGGATGGTCAGAAAAAGAACCCTTTACCTCAACAGACTAATTCCTGCAGCAAACTGGGGTTTTGCAGAGTGGCAGCAAGGTCTTCTAGCAGAGCTGTATGTTACACAGCACAGGCAAGCTGGGGGTCTTGACCTCTTTCCAGAATTTTCCACTCTCAGCACAGCCCTCTCACCCTTTCATTTTTTCCATTTCAAGGAGGTCCCATGTTGAAAGGATCCCGGCAAATATACACATTTATTGTAAAATATAATAAATCTTATCAGCTTGATCATCTCATCCTGTGACAACAGTCAATTACATTCATTTGATTCAGGCTGGTTTGAAACTGAGCAGAAAGCATCTCCTGGAAAGCTTGTCTTGACTGACAAACCCCAGAAGCTGATCCAGCAGCGCTCTTATTTCCAGCAGGAAGATGCCCTGAGAAATTTCAAACAACAAGGAAACTCTAAATAGGCCTCAATTCAGGGCTGCACTCTTAGCCTGTATGAGTACAATAAAGTGGTGATCAGGAAGGATGCCAGTCCAGGAGCATGGGGGGTGGAGAGGAAGGAATGCTGTGTTTGGGGCATTCCTACTGCCCAATCCACCACTCTGTGAAGCATCTCCTGGCTGGACTGCTGAAAAGGCAAAAGGTACCAAGAGAAAAACCCTATAAAGCACAATTAATCTCCCTGAAAATGGACCTTAGTGGCACAACAGGAGTCCTGGAAGCAGGCTGTAATTTCACCTGTCATTGGTGAAAGAAAGTTTCAGAGTTTTATTTAATGCGATGGGATGGCTGCTTTTCATAAATTCTGCAGTTAAAACTTCTTCTCTCCCCAAAGTGCTGCTCACCTTATTCAGAAAGGCAGATAAGAAACAGCTGTACCATGGGTGGTGGCTTCTTTTGGGTTGGTTTGGGGTTTTTTTGGTGTTGCTTTTTTTTGTTGTTTTTGCTGTTGTTGTTTGGGTTTTTGTTGGTTTTTTGTTTTTTTTTTTTTTTTTGTCTTGGGGGTGTTGAGTTCAGGTTTCAAACAATCTTTAGGAGCAGAGTTTAGCAGAGCACCGCAGCAGACAGGACGCCGGGTCCCGGGAGAGCAGGAGCGTGCAGCTTCCACCAGGGGGAAGTGTCCAGCAGCAGAAAAGGTGGAGGAACACCCCAGCAGCAGGGACAGGCAGGGAGCACCCTGCTGTTGCTGAGCCACCAGCAACATACCAGGACAGATCCAAACCCCATTTTTAGCACGAAGCTGTCTCTCTCCCCATCTAAAAGAGCCTTGCCATCCTTTATTTTGGGTTACCCCTCCTCCTCTGCAAGACTCGCAAAGGATATGAAGCAATATAGTCATGACATCTGGATTTTCTTACTGCAATAGTAATGTTTCCTCTTTAATATGAACATTCCAGAAAGAAAAATTACTCTAATTTGTGCCATAAATTTCCAGCTCATTCAAGAATAACACTGTCCCAAAGTACCTTCTCATTATAAGCTTCTAAAAACGTATGCATGCAAAAAAAAGTTGTGGGTTTTTTCCTAATTAATATCTACAGCTGACGTAAAGGAAATATTTTTTAAAAGACTGAAAATACCAAAATGACCCAAGAACCATACTGTTTAAAAAAACCCAAAAACCAAAACACCAATATCCTTCAGATGCTTGATCCCTGACTAAAAAAAAAATCAAACAAAAAAACTCCAAGAGAATAAAATCAATTATTCAAAACAGTCTTTCCCAGATTAAAGGGAGATTTTAATCTCCACTTCAGTTTTAATTCTTGTTGCCCTTTTCTTTGCCATACACACATAAAAAAATCTTCCACTTGAAATTGACATCATATATGTGACTGTTCCAAGAATACTGCAGGGTGTGTTATACAGAGATCACCTGAACTGCTATTTCATCAGTTCCCAGGAAAGGGGGCCAGGTGAAAACAACTCAAAACTGTCTCCCCTCCCCAGGGCAACAAAGCACTGTGAGTAGGAGTGGGAAGGACACAGTACCAAACCAAGCACAAATGGAGATCCTGTGTCCAACAGTCTGGACCTTAACTCCCCTTATACTCACCTGCACTGTTACTTGCACCCCCAGAGATCAGAACCCCTAGGATTTTTCTGCCCTCAGTAGGCAAACTTGTATCCTAAGAAACTCCCTGTTCTACTGCTTTAGGAAACAAGTTCCTTGGACAAGGACTACAAGGGGAATCGGAGGCAGAAAGAAATTAAGTGACCTGAGATCACACTGCAAGCTGAAAGCAGAACCAGGACTGGAATACTAGTCCCTGATCTCATGGCCTTCCTTTATGTTTGGGGTCGTCCAAGTCCCACCAGAGGAGCATTGAATCATCACATCACACCCAAATGCAAAGATGCAGCTGGAGTGGGGCTTTCTTCTCCATCCAAATTGTAGCATTTATAAAAAGTACTGATCAGTCCAAAATGTGAATAACAACTTCAGAACTAAGAATGATTGGGAGAAGTACATATTTTCAACTGCCACTAACATGAGACATTAAAATTGTGTCATTCCATCTCCAGGAATGTCCTAATTTTTAACCCACTCCCCCAGCACCTTTCCACTCCTTATACAAGACCTAAATAAAGATATTTGTGGTGCTGTGATTCAAACATCTGTCCTGCATAAAAATGCTTTCAGCATCACACCCATCAACATGGTTGCTTCATTCTCAACCTGTTCTTTCTCCCCACAATGCAAATACAGATGATTTAGTGGCTCCACCTGCTCTGTCAAAAGTGCCAAGACAGCTCAGCTATATTGCTTACCAAATTGCTTTAGGCACAGCAGCCCAAACATGAACTGTGTTACATTAAACTGTGTTACATTATTTCATCTTAATGGAAAAATGCTTGTTGTAAAAGTCCAATGGTTCTTTGTAGATTGCATTAAGTACAGACATATTTTAAATAAAAATCTGGACTTTTAAAAAGATTTTAACACCATACTGAATTCTAAGAAGCCAGCAAACTTCAAACATTGGATAAAGGAAGCAAGAGTGGAAAAACAGGCCAGAAACCTCTATTCAGTGAGTTCTTGAAATGTGCATAAGCAAACTAAATATCCAGTCTATTCAGCAAAATAGGAGAGCATATCAAAGTATTCTTGGCTAATAAAAAAGCACATTGAAAAAGGGTAAACACAGATATTCCATCATTTGCCCACTGTGTCACATGAATCTTTACTTCTCACACACCACAGGCCTGTGATCAGGATTCAGGCATCTGAACCCTCATTTGGGATTTTAGGGAGCCATGGCAGCTTCATGCACCTCAGTTCCCAGCTCACAAGAGGTGGAAAAGATAAATCTCCATCAAAATAAGCTAATTACTGACAGCAAGATGTTCAACATGCTAAAAAAAAATCTTAAAAACACAAGATGAGTGCTTTGAGAAACACTGTGGCCAAAATGTTATCAAATGTACAGGATGGATTGCTCACAAACGCACAGAGCTTGACATTTATCCATACAGACAACACCTGAAGGTCACTACATGCATGCTTAAAACCAGAGGCTGAAATTCAGAAGAATTCCTCCAACAACACTATAATGGCTATCAAAATGCAAAGACCAGCAAGAGAACTGTCATCAATTTTTTTTCAAATCACCTCTACCACTAAATTTTTCACTACAATTTCACTTCTATTATGCATTTCATTTGTTTGAAAGGACAGGGTGGCTACTATCCTGAATCAGATGCCAGCAGTTCTGATCAAGAGTGGATGTCTTTAGCTAGATGCCCATGAACTGTTTCCATTCTGTTATGTACAACTATCTGTATTTAAAAATGAATAAAATATTTTGACACAAGTCTGAAAGAGCATAACTCTATCATCATCCACACTGGACCAGCAACATATCAGTGACTACAGTAGGGAAAACAATTACTCCATGAGATTTTTGAGGCTAATAAGACTAAAAAAAAAATCAAGAACTGTAGAATAGTTTGGGGTTTTTTTTAAAGAAATTCCCTTTCTCACAAAGAGAGCACCTTCAAAGTACAGTAACTCAAGCAGCATATGGCATTTACATCTAAATCTTTAAAGAAGCCCATTATTTCCTTAGATTTGGGAAAAGAACCCTGCTTTATTTCACCACACCAACCATAAATTATTCATTAATTCTGTTTGCTAACTCTGTAACCGAGCCCAGATGTTTCTGCAGGAGTGGCATGCCATAAGAGAAGTTAAATATAGCAAGCTGTATGCAAAGACCAGACTCTCTCTCCCCCCTCACTACAGCATGCTCAAATATTACTTGAGAGAAAACAATGAAAACATTTAAAAAATATTCTGAATATGTGAGTCTGAAATGCCACAGTCTGATCACATAACTTCATGTGAAAGAGCCCCCACACATTTCATTTGAGTGTAACTGAAGTCACTGGTCCTGTCTCTGGGGAAAGGATTGGCACTTTCACTCACCAGAGTAAACAGAAAATTTAGACACAGAGGAAGAGTCCTTGCCATGCATCATTTACAAATACAAATGAAGACTTAAGTTTTCAATTATAAGAAACACTTCTGAGCCAGCTATCAAGGGCAACAACCAAGCTGATGAGGAATTGAGAGCATCCTAAGGATTTTTTTATGGAATTGACACAGAAGCCTACTGGTGGGAATCTTTAATCCATGTCAGTGCCTCAGAAAAACAACCATTTTACACTAGCAAAGATTATTAATGTTATCATTTATAAGCTAACACTGAAAATAGTCCTGTTGAACAGAATGGAAACTACCACATTCAGCCACTGTTACAGTTTCAAGCACTCTTCATCAGCTGTCTTAAGCTAGTTTGGAAGTGCCTATTTTAAACTAGGATCAGTTCCTGATCATTATATAGTTGGAGAAGAAGTGAAAAACAGGTTGAACATCACAGCATCACTTGGGAGTTTGGAGACTCTTCTAAGGCCCACAATTCTTCTTCAGTTGTGAAGAGTGATAACAAGAGAGATTTTCAGAGATCATCTTGTCCCTTTGCTCTGCTACAAGGCAAGATTAAGACTGTTTAAAATATTTGCCTGATCTGCTCCTAAAAACTTCCAGTGTAACAGATTCTGTACCATGAGTTTGCAGCAGGAGGGTATTTTGGAGAACCTGACACAGACCAGTGTGTTAATGGCACGAGTATCAGCTGCTGTCATCCAGCTTTGCTACACTTGCATCTTGTAGCCAAATCCTGCTGTACTTTAACCAGCTGTGTCTATATGAGACTGCAAAATATGTTAAGACTAACTACTGTTAACAGAGGGTACCTTCCCATTAGCCAGCAAATAGGCAAACAAACTTCAACGTATATATATACTACTAGCCACTGTAGAACATACTACAACTCTGCCAGCTGTTACAAAAATTACGAATACATGACTGAATTCATAATTTAGCCATGGGAAGGCATACCAGCACTACCTTTAGTCTCCTCAACGTCAATAATGTGAGAAACAACAGAGTGGAAGCACAGGTCAACAATCTCAGGGCAGTAAATATAATTTTTTTCCTAGTCCACGCTGAAAGGATTTTCTTTATTTCTGGTAGCTACTGAAAGTTAGCACAAAAAGCTACTGCAAAGTTCTACTATGGACAATGACCTCTTCATTTTGCTGTGTAGACAGATCTTTAAGGACATTTCACTTCTACTTCAGGAATTAGTGGGAAAGCAGACAGCGAGAAGCAAACCAGAACAAATTTTATTTAAGCTAGTCACCCTGGCAGCAAGTCACAACTGAGTCCACCTCTATGAGGAAACGTTTCCTCTCCAACTTCTATGGAAGAAGAAAGGTATGCAAAGCAAAACCTAGAAACTGGACCCAGTTACAGCACATGTGAGAGATGGAAGGTGACAAAGGATCTGGAGGATCTCAGAAAATAAAGACCATATGCTGCTAACGGTGGAAATCTGTGAAATATTTTTTGAGGGATGGGAAGAAAAAGGATACACCACAAGTGTTAAATCACAAAATAAATCAAAAGAGAAGAATAGAAACTATATTAAATAGCCCATCTTGAAAAACTGTTTTCTTATATATGAGTAGAGCACTATAGTAAAAGAGGCAGAACTTTTAATCTCCTCTGCACTGTATTAATTTCTAGAGCACTGCTGAGAAAAACGTTTCTTGTGGAGTGAAACCAGCACCTGGTATGTTTCCTTGTTCTTGCATAGTAACAGAAGCTGCAAGAAAGTTTTGGTTTGGACAACTAAATTTAGAAAGTGAAATATCAAATCTGATGCACTTTGCTTGTAAAATCTTAGCGACACATTATACATAGCTAAGAACAATTGTTTGAAGTTACTGCTTTAGGTTGTTCAGGTTTAAGCAAAAATCAGGCCTCTGTCAAGTTGTCTATATACCTGAATTTGTGCCTTATTATCCTTCTCCACAGGTACTGCATTTGAAAACAGGGATAAAACCTTAAATTAACAGGTACTCTAACAAAATTTCAGTATCCAGCTAACTTAATAAAGAGGCTTATAGGAAAAGGAAGTCACCATTGAGACCTATCTGTTTGCATGACCTATTACTTGGGCAGAAAAAGAAACATCACAAGGAGAATCCTTGGTGTTAATTTGTACTGATTTCTGCTACAGTAATCTACAGTAATTTAAACAACCCATATCTAAAAGGTCTTGAGATTCTCCCACTTTCGGAAGTCTTATCTGGCCTACTCACTTTATGTACACATATAGACTATTACATTCCATCAGAATTATGAGCAGATGGGGTTTTGCTGTAAGCTTGTCTGCTTTCTTTTGTTTTTTTGAAGACTTGTTCTCTGTTCATTTTTTCAGGCAGATAAACATATTCAACATTAAAAAAAAAAATAGAAAAGGAAAAGAAAGAAGAAAAGAACGTTTACTTTGGTTGTGCTAAGCAGCCAGGTGCTATAATACTGCAAGTTTCATCTGTAGTCTTCAGTGCTGTAAGTTCCACCATGTTAACCATCACATCAGTCTTGTGGCCGGGAAGTTTAGGAAGCACAGAAAGAATCTTCTCTGCAAGATTGTCACCATGATGACCAACAGCTCCTGAGGAAAAGGGGAGAAAAAAAAAAGAAAAAAAACTATCAGGTGCATAACTAGAAAAACAAACAAACACAAAGAATTAAAAAGAAAATAACCCTGTGTTTTGAGGAGGACATTGGTACTCCCAACATCAAAACCACATTTAGCTTTTCAAAAATATTTTTCTACAAAAGTAAAATTAATTTCCAGAATATGTAAAGTTAAAAGCACAACAATTCAGAAAGATTAATTTAAAAGCTACAAATTAGACTTAGTTTTACAGCTGCTAGATAGCCACTGATTTTACACTTAAGACATGAAAAACAATTTTCTTTGCCTAAGGAAGTTGTTAAATAATATTTGCAATGGTTATTGGAAAAAAGCAAGCAAATATTTATATACACTCACATGCATACTATACTTTTCTATATAAATTTATAAGGCTGTGCTTAAAAAGACTACATACAAGTTGCATAAATAGTTATCCAGACAGGCCAGCCTAACATTAAAATAAATAATTACCAATGGCATGCCAAAATCAAGATTATCACTTTTATACAAACTGAGGGCAGCTCAGGTGAAAACAAACATGAAATAACTAAGCAAACCCAGGTTATAAAGTATAAAATGTCAATTTGATCTTATTCCAAGAGAAACTCTGAACTCCAGCTGGCATGTTTTCTTCAATTTTCCTGATTTCAAACACACATGCTTTTCTTTCCATTCATGAACTCTCAACACAGGCTCTACAACCAACTTTAAAAATATTAGGGCTGTCAAGTCAAAGCAGAAAACCTGACACACACTACAGTTAAAGTCAAGAGAAACGGAACAGAAACCTTATTGCCTTTAGGTCAAGAACAAGTTAAAAGGTATTTGTAGTCTGCCATTTAAGCTATGGTTCAGCCATCAACACAGGGCTGGACAGCAGTGTGAGCTTAGTTTTGTTGTCCTAACTTTAATCACAGAAAAACAGGAACTTTTGGAGCACCACTGAGAGGCAGGAAAAAGTTCTATCAGGCAATGGTCCCACTCTGTCCTACGTCTGTCTGTGTGGCAGCTATCTGCTCGTATGTTTGCATCATTTCCAAAGACAGAGAAGACCTGTTTCAGCAGTTGAATTAGCTTCACATGCTCCATAAATCCAAACAAGGCCCTTACACCAAGTGCAATGCTGAGGTGAGATTATTAAGTGCTCTTGGATAGTAGAAGCAGAAGACTGTCTCCAGCAATTCTACAGCAGCCAGGTATCTAGGCTGTAAGCCATGGTTTATCCACTATTCTGTATTGCAAAAGAAGTTGAAAGAGAAGCAAGGATGAAAAACAAAGAGAAAAGTGAAGTCAAAGTCTGTGCTGGCAGTGCCTTTATCCACAGAAAACAAAGAAGGCACATGTGTCCAGCATGGGGTGGTACTGCAGTGTGGACATCTGACCACTCAGCTGGTTTATTACACATTTGTTTCATCAAAGACTACAACAATTACAGAACAACAGCAGCTTTCTTTTCAACCATTCCCAGCCAGAGTTAGACCAGTGAAGCACAGATGGGTTTACACTGCTGGGTTGTCTTGGTGATTCCCTAAACTCTCTTGTTTTCCAAAATCCCTGATTCTTCTTACTAGATCAGTCGTGTGTAAGGCACACTGCAACACTTGCAAAGTTGCACTGGGAAAACCGATGGTAATCTTCTGAACCTCCACCCCATGTACTGGAAGCAGCATCTGTCTCTCCATACATGCTGCATGTGAGCAACGTTTAGCTAGACAAGACATTGGGCTAAACTAGAAACACCTCAAATGCAAATAAACCCACATTAATTATTAACATTACTCCTGTCTTCTTGGCATAGTGGGAAGACTCAGAGTACTTGAGCTGTTTCCATGAACAGCTAGTGCCATCTCTGTCTCTTTTCCACAACTGCTACTTCTTGGAGGTTCCAGTGGCCCACCAGTGCTACTGGCTTTTGCCATGCCTCATCAAATCAATCACAAAACATTTGGAGGTTTTAAAAGTCACTGTCACCCCGATCAATTGCATAAATCAACCAAGCCTGAAAAGATTGTTAAACTTCACAAGACTAGGACAGGAAATCACAGGGAGTCACTTTCAAACTGCACTGACTTCAGAAGGGTGCATGGGACTAGTTTTGATCCTCTCTACTCATCACTTCTGAGGACAATCAAAGACTACTCAGCAGCTTCTCACGAGCAACAGTGTTCAAGGCACAGGTGGTGGTTTTGAATGTTGCCAAGGTACAGACAGATTGAGCATTTACATGACAACAAGTTATTTGACCACTGCAAAACAGGAGTTTTCATACCAGGCTAACATCTAGCTTTCAGGATACAAGAACTTATATGTATCATGCTGTTCTAATTTCACTTTTTCTTTACATTACAACTTACCAACTGGAAAAGGTGACATTTGATACAAGTTGTAGCTGGCACAATTTGCAAAGTCAATCAACCAATTCTTTACCAGCAGCCAGCAACTCACTAACTACACCCGCTGCTTCCCCTGGGTATTTTTTACTGTACTGTTTAGCAAACCAGTGAAACAAATCCCATTGTATGGCACTATATTCAGGTTCATATAGAGCTTTACCTCTGAAACACACTAGATTTTTCTTCCTTCAGTTTGCATTGTATTTGGTAGCACAAATATCACGTCCAAAGCATAGGAATAATTCAATGAAATTACCAATGAATTCTGGAGGAATTTGTGGGTTACAAAAGAATGGCTGCATGCAGGGATCTTAATTTCATTTATGGATACTGAGAACAGCATCTTAAAAAAACAAATCCTGTAGCTTCTCATCCTTAGTCTGTAAGCTTTGATGTTTCCCTCAAATGCTGCTCACTACAGCCCTGATGTTATCTCCAAAAAACATTCTCCTACTGAAGTACAAGATTCCACACTTTCCCTTCCAGGTTTAAGCTGGTACCAATTATCTCTCTTCATACCTCCTCAAGAGTCTCCTTGGCAGGCTCCCTGTCATCCCACATCTGATTCTTTTTCTTGTTTTTATTTCTTCTCATTATCTGACTGCATTAATAAATCCTTTCCCCACTCCCACCGCAAACCAACACTCTTCTCACAATTTCATTTTAAGGCACCTTATCCAAGTCCACTTTCCTGCAGTCTTCTGATCAATCTTCCCAACCTCAGCACAGCATTAACTGCCTGGATCCATAGCTGCTCTTTAGCACATTGTTGACAGCTAGGAACCCTACAGCAGTTCAAGGATACACAATGGCAAAATAATGGGAGCAAAAACAATGGGGAGGAAAATTCAGAGCTTCAGGGTGCAACATTGTGCCAAGTACTTGCTACATGACATGTGGTGGCAAAAAATTATGACCTGGATTATTGACTACAAACAGAACCAGGCCCACACTCTGTGCATGCTAGCAGGAGGTATGTATGAAAGGGACAGCAAATGCAGTCACTCCTATACCAATATCCATATGTACAGAAGCACTTTCAGACATATCGATATGGCTAAGGGTTACACAGAGGCGTGTATCTGCTTAGACAGATATAAAGATAAGAGTGATATGCAGATACACTGGATACTTCACAGCAATCCATAAGGCTGAGTATGAAACATGCAGATCATTTCCTTCACACCTCAGGGTGGCACACAGGCACACTTAAGGTTTCTAATTTGCAGCAAAATGGAAGTGCTAGAAACAAACCTTTGGATTTCCAAAAGAGCCTTCTGCTTAAATCTTCATTTCTATAATCCACTGGGATACAAGGGTGTGCAAGTAACCATCATGGCCATGGGGTTAAACATGCTCCCAGTGCTGCCTTTTGCACACCTGGTGGCTTAATATAATGATTACTCTTCAAACCACTAGCCTGTGGAAAGGAACCGCACACTGCCTATTCTGTTAAGATCATGCTAAACATGAACCAAGAAGATCAGGAAGGTAACCAGCTCAGTTATGCCAACTTTTCTCCTAATTTAGAAAGCAGCACCAGATCATTGGGTGGTTAAGTATGACTTTGGGGGAACTGACCACCAGGGACCACCACTTGACCAAACCATTTGAGCTGTTCCTGGCACTAGGGGTATTGGCACAGCATCTGGGGTAATGGGAGCAGCCTGTAAGGTACTTTTTGAAACAACTTTATAATGTGAGTAATGGATGATCTGGATGCTTGAGAGCAGTGGTTTTTAAGCCTGGAAGCATGAAACTTACCCTGGGAAAAAAGATTGCAGTATATCTACCCCACATGGTAATAATTGTTTTGGAACAGAAAAGAAGATATTGGGTATCACCAGCAGAATGCTGGAAACACTGAGTTTTTCTACTGGAGCAGGATGAACTGGAACTTACAGTAACTACTGCTTCGAAGCCATGCTTCTCCAAGCTTCAGAAGCAGCCCACAGCTCTACCGTGACTGCCTCATAACCACTGAACAAATGTATTCTAACAGACCAGATCTCAAGAGCAATCCCACCTAGGACCCAGAACCGGAGCTATATACCGATGGGAGGAGCACGGGACAAAGTTGAATATGGATTTTTGGTAACACTAGTTCACCAAGGTTCCCACTATCTGACACCCTCCCAGTGGGGTGGGTATGGGGCCCCTAGAACGACAGCCCATACCAGCTGAGGATTTCTTACCAGCGAGGTCCAACGTCCTGTCCACGAAGATGACAGAGGCCTTGTTGGCGGCTGTCCTCCTCCTGTTTCTGGCCGGGGCGTAGCTTGCCAGCTCAGCGGCGACGACCCTGCTAAGGGCCCCCACAGCGAAGCTCTCCTCCCGCAGGCCCAGGGCGGTGAAGAGAGAGTCGAGGCCCCCCACCAGGGCCCGCACCGCCGCCCGCATCTCGGCGGGCAGCGCACCCAGCCCGACCTCTGCGGGGCCGGGGCCGCCGGGGCCAGGCAGCGGCGGAAGGAGCGCTGCCAGGGCGGGCAGCAGGCAGAGCTCCGCCGAGACGGGTGCCAGGAGCGGCGGGTCCCGCAGCACCACCTCGGCGCAGCCGCCCTCGCCCATCCACCGCCGCAAGGTCTCCTCCAGCTCGGTCGCCCCGCCGCCCTCCGCCTCGTCGCCGCACAGCAGCACGCAGTGCCGCACGGCGCCCTGCTCCAGCACGCCGCGCACCGCGGCCGCCGCGCCGCCACGCAGCGTCCCGCTCACCACGAACACGACGCAGGCTGCCCCCGCAGGCACCGCCGCCTCGGCGGACAGTGCGCTGACAGCCAGCGCCCCGGCCGCCAGCCGCTCGCCCGCCC
>VZUI01039655.1:0-54655 GCA_013401135.1 Cettia cetti
CCAAACAAAACCCCCCCAAATAAACAAAAAAAAAACAAACCAAAAACCCCCCCAAACACCCAAAAAGCCCCCAAACGAACGAAAAGTCCAAAAAACCCCAAGCCAACACCACCAAAAAAATCCCCAAAAAACAACCCCCCCCAAACAAACAAAAAGACCCACCAAAAACCCCAAACCAAAGAAAAATACGCCAAACCAAACCAAACAACGCCTCCCAAACCCACAAAAAACCCAACCAACCAAAACAACCCCATACAAACACCACATTCTCCCCAAAATTGCTTTTTTTAGAGAAGCCCTTTTGCCTCTGTCTTTTGGAGTCTGTACTTTTGTTTAGTACCCAGATGGGAAGGTGTTGAAAGCTCTGTACAAAGCAATGAAGCTCCAGCTGCTGCCCAAGTTGTTTTCCTGCTCAGGTTGTTGCTGGTAGTGTTCAGGAGGGCTCATGAAGCTGAAATATTTCCCATGTAGCTCTAGAACCAAGCAGTATCCCTGTTGTGGCCATACTTCTACTGGGATCTTCCCAAGTTTCTATGTTAGAAGCAGAAGGAATTTCACTTTTTTTTCATAAATAATGACAAATTAGAGCAGGAGCACATTTGAAAAAAACTCAAATTTGACTAGAACAAAGATAGTTGTTTTAAAAGTTAGAATAATGTTTTAAGCTCTACAGCAGAAGGCAGTGGGAAGCATTGGAGAAAGGGAGAAGCTCTGTTTCTTTTCCTGGCTGGCTGGGACAGGGACCCTAGAGCTTTGATGTCCATTAGCAGGATGCTGTGTGCAGCAGGAGAGCAGTCCCTGCTACATTGGGACTCAAACACCAACTTTCCTCTCGAGATGAGCTGTCCCCAGATGTGCTCCCGTGCAGGAGGGAGCTGTGGCTCAGCAGAGTGCTGAGCAGGGAGAGAGGCACAGCAATAATGAAGACTTTAATTTTGCCTTAGATTCATTTGCTCATCGGCCAAGAAAGAGCCAACACGCACAATTCAAAATCCATCCCATAAACATGTTTGGATTCATTAATAAGCAGTCAATTTTTTAGAAGATAAAATTTTAATTAAAAATATTAATTTGCTTGGCAGCATGCTTGGATGAGTTTCTTCTCTCCTTTGCCTGATAAAATGGTTGCAGAGAGAAGACTAAGCTTAAGGTTTTCACAATTAAACTGTTATTAGTTCTAAAAATATAAATTCCAATTTTTCTAAAAAAATATATAATTTTTCTAGGCTAGGATGTTTTAGGATGGAATTTGTATGAATAAGTTTTTGTAGAATTGAGTAGAAAGAGGAGTGGTTTTCAAATAAAATATGCACGTGGGAGATTTAATGAGGAGCCTGTTTTTATTAGAGTGTTTGTTTGCCAAGAAGTTTAATATTTAAAGCTAGGTAAAAATGAAAGAAACAAACTCCAGATGTTTGCAAGCCCTGTCCTCTCTGCTGCATTGTTTATTCTCTGTATTCAGTCCAGATAATTTTCAAATTCCAAATTGTCTCCACAGGAAATGGTCTCAGCAGCGGTGGGGTAAATTTCTGATAGTTTGGTTTTGCCTAGGATTTGTTGGATGCTATTTCTGGATATTTCTGGGGTGACTGAAGGCATCAGTCTGCACCTGTCTTTGTGTTTTGTACAAAGGCTTCCATTAAGCAGAGCACTTATTAATAAGTGTGGTAATTGTTTGCATAGCTCTAATGTTCCTTTTTTGTGATGGGTGTTGTAGTTTGACCAGCTCCAGGTGTATCCCTTCTCACTTCCAGGACACGTGGATTGCTCTGGAGTGCCTGGATGTTGGATAGTTTGGGGTTGTGATGTGTGGGTGTTTTGTTTAGGTCTGCTTTTGGTTTAGTTTTCATGGGGTTTGTTGTTTGCTTTGTTTGGGGTTTTCTTCTGGTTGTTCTTGTTTGGGCTTTTTGTTATCTTTACTTTTTGATGGTCTGTTAGAGAGTAGAATACGAAAACAAACAAACAAAAAAAAACCACCAAAACAAAACCTGGAAAGAACAGCAAAAGAACAGCAATTTTCTGCAGCAAGAAGAAAGAAGGAAATAGGTGCATGATTTTGCTTAGACATTATAGGAAATTTGGATTTCCCTTGCCCTTCCTCACTCTAGCCTCGATAGTCCTCTTTAAATTACACAGGTTTTGTTCAACACATTCTAGAGCTGCTTAATCACCAAAACCTGATTCTGTTCAATGAAAAACCTTTGAGCCACTGCTGAGATACTTATCAGAGCTAGAACCTTAGTGTTTTAGGGTCTGCATAACAAACTATTTCTCAATAAATGCATTTATGTACATCTGTGTGCCTGCTTGAGCTTTTCCCTTCAGTCTAGAGAGAACTGTATCTGAGCATCCACAGGCAGAATGCCTGTGTTGATATATTTCTGTAAGTGACTACAGAATATTGGAAATTTTTGATGTTCTTTTATTTATAAGCATTGTGGCTTATAAGTGTGAGTTTCATTACTGGACACATAGCCTTTTTATAATGTTTATTAGCAACTCAGAGCAATAGATCCTTATGTAGTGCCAGCACTGTTTTCTTCATGCACCTTGGCACACGGGTGATGAGGAAACCTGGCACATGAACTGTGCTCCCTTGTCTCAGGCTCACTGCGCTGTTATTTGGGGTTTATACAATTAGGACACACACTGTGTACTTACTTTATAAATGTGCTGTCTGCAAATGCATTTTCCTCCACTTGAGTGGAAGCCAAATCTGGGCATCTGTGCCTGTGCTGATTCACGCCCTCACAGACAGTTTAAATTTGTTAGCCAGCCCAGGAGATAGGAGTTGAGATTCCTTTTTTCCTGACCTCTGGATACTCATCTTTCAGTGGATTTGGCCTCCTGTTAAGTGATTGACTCCAAGCCTTATGTGGCCATAAATCCAGCGACAAATTCCACTGCAAGAAGGTGAATCAGTGTTAGGTTGATTTAATGGTTGTTATTCCCAAAGTTGCTTTGTAATCTCTTCCTTTTGGCTGGCTGGCTGGCTGTGAGTTCTTCATTAGCAGTTAGACTGTTGCATGTAATTTTCTCCACTTTTTAATGAGAGAAGACGTGCATGTCTTCAGAGGGCGATGAGAAGGCTGGAGTGGATAGAGTAAGGAGCACAGAGAGTGTGCCCCTTGATGGATTTATGGTGTCTTACTGCATCTACCTTGAGGGAGGATGCTCTTGTCTTTATTTTAATTTGTATTTAAATTAATTTTAAGACTTCTAAGTTGCTAGTTTCATCAAAGGACCACTCACAGCCTAGCAGAGAAAAACTGAGTGCAAATCCAGGCTTGATCAACAGGATATTTTAGTCAGTGCAGTGCGAAGAATGAAGCTGTGTCCTAAAGAGTAAAACTTTGTGTTTCTGGCATTACTTTCCTTTGATGGTGAGAGATCAGAGACCATATTTAGTTACAGTACGGTGTGACACTAAGAGAAAAAAAAAGAACCCTCAAAACACCTTTATTAATTTCACATTTATGTTTCAAAGTTTTCGCTTTTGCTCTATTTAAAAAACAGATGTTCTTCCTGGAAAAGCTTAACACTGAAAGATGAAATTTTAACCTCATTTGCTGATGTATCATCTCTAGTAGTGGTGCTATAGGCCAACAGATACCAACAGCTTCACTCTTACTTTTTTCTAGCCCTCAGGCTGTCCATGCACATTCTTCCTCTCTCTGATAATTCAGTTTTCTACTGTTTTGTGTATGCTGATTACAAGCCCTTTGATAATTTTTTTACCAGCTGTGTTAAAGATGTATTTTTAAAAACAGATCTAAGAAAATTTTATAGACTAGAATTTGGGCTGAGGTTCCACCCTGCCACTGTTAGACTAGAAAACCATCAGTATTCCTGCTGTTCACCTCATTAACCGGTAGTGACCCATTACTGCTGTAACAAAATCAGCCTCTGGATGTGGATGTTTAATTAGCATGGATGGTGACTGGTTTTGAAACTCCTGTTTGCTGGAAGCACATGCACCCTTTCTGTAAGAACCTGCCAGTGAAATTCCCTGCAGCTGTGTCAATCTGGGGTTTCAATGGTGCAAAAAATCTTGGTATCAGGGAATGCATCTGCTTCATGAAGTCATGGGTAGACACAGGAGAATGTGCTGCTGCTCTTAGCAGAAGCTTCCCTGTCCTCATCACAGCCACAAACTAACAGTGAAGAAATCCCCAAGCATGGACCTGAGAAAGCAAATTTTTGCAGTAGGTTTTCAATTGGAGTTTTCAAAGAAGCATGCTTCTTTTGTCAGGAAAACATGAGTTTATGAGTAGCTGTTGTTTTCTAGAGAACAGCTTTAAAAAAAGTAAGATGCATATTATTTCACTTCCATTTCGGCCTTGCTCCATAACTGAAAATGTTAACTGCTCTTTTATGTGTACCATTTCCAAACCGTAGCGTGTCCCTCTGCAGCTAAACTCTTTTCAAAAGGCTTTGTTTCTCTTGCTCTCCCTGTGTCGAAGTTCTTGTGCTCCAAACAACTGATATTTTATTTCTCTATTGGCTGGATTAATTGCTTTCAGAATGGACTGTGCTCCTCTGATTGCCACAACACCAGCGAGTTCTTGCCAAATTAATTTTCTGTTTGTAGATGGTCCATTAACTACAGTAGAAAGCCTCAGTCCCCCAGGCAGGAATGCAAGCAGCACATCAACTCCTGTTTTGCTGTGTTGGAACAAGCAAACAGAGAATAAATACATGTGCCATCAGGTTGAATCCAGGCAGTTTTCCAGTTTGTCTTGAATTGATCAACAGACTGAAAACACTTCACTTGCTTCTGTTGGCCTTTTGAATTCACCTATTTAAAGCAGATAATGGCAAAATGTATTTTGCGCGGCAGCGAATGGAACAACATTACTGCCCCAAATAAAAAAATCTTTATTCCTAAGAATAAAGGAGGGCCAGGTGAAAGGATATAATTACTTACTAAAGCACCTTCTGTGAGAAAACTGCCACTCCATGGAGCTGGGCTCTCATTATCATCCAGCAGAGACAGTGGTGTTAGTTGGTATCATGTAAAGTGTTTTTAAGACTTAAAAAAATTTCACTTTCTGCGGCAGGTAATTTACATGACTCCCTCATCTTCTGCCTGCTTATGGGCCAACACAGTAGCTGTGGTCTATGCTAATCTATTCAAATGCTGGAATAAATTTGTGAGTGGAAAAAGTAATGTAACCTCTTCATATTTCTAAACCTGTTTTACCATCTCCTTTACTCTTTTACAATCTTTAATCTCTGCCAAGGTTAGACGTGGCAGCAGCTAATGCTAGAGCAGCTCAGCAGCTGCTGCATGTTTTAAGCCTTGCAAGATATCTTTCTCAGTGAGGGTGCTGCTGCTTTTTTACATATATTAGTGCAGTTTATTTGATTTGATCGTGTGAAGAAAGGTGGTTCCAAACAGCATGGAGCAGCATTTTCTTACAGCCCAGGAACTGCAAACAGTCTCCTAAAAATGTTTGTGTCGTGACCTAGCTCTAGCTGGAGAGGTTAAAACAGAAAAACCTGTGCCTAGCAACACCTTCATGAAAACTTGGAATTTAGCTTTTTTCCCCCACCAAGACTAAAATCTTGCTCACCTCTTAAACAAAAATACCTCTAATACAGTGTTACAGGACCACAGCAACTGTGTGGGGCAGACTAGAGCCTGAGCTGCTGCACAGATTTGCCAGGAAGTTGCCCCACAGCTGAGAAGCAGAGATTTGCTGGGCTTTATTTTCCTGACCATGCATGCACAAAGTCCTGGGAAAGGGACTATGAAATTGAAAATGAAATTTTCCAGTTTCCACACCTGCAAGATGTAAGAGAAATAAAACAGAAATCAGAATCTCCTGGCATTTCCTGAACTCTGTGATTTCTTCCAGGCATGTTAAGGGGTGAAATCAGTGAGTGGAACACACAACCCAGCTGGTGGAACAGGAATGGGCACAGCTGGCTCCTAACATGCCCATTCCTGCCTGACTACAGCCATTTCCTTGGCCATCATATGGGCTTTTCTCCTATTAGAGCCTAGCTGAGAAGATCACTTGGAAGCAAAGACCGAGTATTATCAATTACTGTCCTTGTATTTAAATGTTAAATGAATTAGAATTACTTTGACTGTGGAGAGGAGAAAGCGAAAGTAGTTGAGGTCTCAATTAGGCAGGGAGGCAAAACCTTTCAAATAGTATGGGTAGTTTTTGAGTGGTTTTGGTGCTGTCTCCAAGCATGTTCAAAAAAATGGGGGATAAATGGAGCAGTCAGGGTGAATTATCAAACTGCAACTTGCTGTTTGCTTGGTCTGAAGTGCCTGAGCTGGGCTGTTACAATGGTTCCCTAGTGCTTCAAACTGAGTACAGCCAATGTGTGTGTGTGTGGCACATCTGGCCAGCTGTTCCAGGTGTGCAAATTGCACCTCCTATTGCTCCTGGGGTTCTGGGTGTGTGGAAACTCTTTACAGGTTTCTAGAGCACCCATTTGATGAGGACAAAGCTGGCAAGTGGAAAAAGCTGCTTTAAAGGTAATTCTTGGTGTAGTTCTTTTGTACCCACTGTTTTCGGTATGGATTGTGGTTGGTTTTGCAGTTAGTGGAAAGGACATCCTTCCAATGTCCTGGCCTTGTTTATGGTTGAGACTGTGATGCAATAATTTTTTAATTCTTACTGGGATTGGAGCTCCCTTTGGTAAAGCTTCAAACCTGGGGCTAGAAGTGAGTGTGTCTGACAAGTCCTCTGGGAACAATGTTCTTCTAGCAGATGAATATTAATGCTAAAAATTTGCAAGCGGGACAAGATGATAGTTTATTTTGCCTCTTTAAACATCTATAATTGCAGGAAAATATTGTTGAAAAAAAAGCACACTTAGTGATATAACTTGGTGTAAGATTTTAATTCATAAGCTTTATTTTATTGAAAGCCTAATTGAACTTGTGTTGAATTGTTCTATGAGGAAATAGTGGTCATTAATTTTTTGGTGTATGACAGAGGCTCAAGACAGTGAAACCTCTGTATTAACAGTCATTGACAAATTACATTTTGAACAGAAATTCAGCCTTTTGGCTGCCTGTGGCCTTGAGGAGAACCCTGAGTCATTGTTCTGGAGGAAGGTGCAGGACAGAAGGGTTGTAGCACACCAGAAGACTTGTTTAATAAAAAATTAAACAGAAGACTTGTTTAATACAAAACAGTGAAGTGGATGAAGAGCATGGTGGAGTTCTAAAATAGTGCCAGAAAGGAATACGAGAGAGAGTGAGAATGTTACTGCTGGATTACCTCAGCAAGCTCTTTTACAACCAGTTTTATCTGGTTTTCATTACTGACCTTAAACCATAAAACTAGTTTATGCTAATCAAAATGTTCATTTAAAGTCCAGAGGGAGTAATCACTATAGAACAGGATTCAAATATTGTGTAGGGAAAATCCAAATGGTCTGGATGGGAGGAGCAGGAGGAAGAGAAATGCAGAAGTACAGAGTGTGAGCTCACCCCAGTTAGGGGTAATGTGGGGCATGTCTAAATTTCTCATCAGCTGGAGGTGGCTGATGGAGGGCAGAGTAAAGATAATTTGTGTAGGAGCTGTGGCAGGCCATAGCTGGAATGGGATAAAGTATAAGTCCCTTTGTTTTCCAAGAAGAGGATCAGACTTTCAGTACAGAGAAAATCAGATTGTTGCCCTGTGACTATAGTGGTCAATAAGAAGTAATTTTTATAACATAATTTTCATAACAGGAATATTCTGCTTAACTTTGTTTATCAGTAAGTAACAAAGTTTATGCTTCCAATACATTTATAGAGTGGTTAAGTTGTTTGTCTTCATTATTCACTAAAAGATTTTAGGTTTTCTGAGTGTTTTTCCTGCAGGTGCAATGTTACTATAATAAATTACCATTTGAATGAATATTTATAATACAACTGTGTCCTCAGTGCTGCAACACATTATATTAGTCATGCTGATTCTCAGAGCTTCTATGTGTATTTTACTAATGTACAATGGTGTTATACTTTGTCTTACATTAACAGTTCAAGGTAAATGAAGCTGTTTATTCTTTGATGGGAAAACAGGCCTCCTCTCTTGTGATTCAGAGCTATTGAGGTACAGTCTTCCAGAATAATAAATGGAAATAACCCTTTTTTGTGCTATTCTAAATTGATAGTCAGTATTTCAGGTATTAAGGGTGCAGTCTTCTAGACTAATAAATGGAAATAACCCTCTTTTGTGCTATTCTGAATTGATAGTCAGTATTTCAGTATTTCACTTTCTATTGCAGGTGCTGCTTGCAGCAGGATCCAGTGCACAGTAGATGAAGTGCTGCTTCCAGGACTGCCCCTTGCTGCCTTCCAGCCTGTTGCACATGCTGGAAATCTTCAGGTAGATTTCTGCCCCGTTTTTGGTAGGCATAAGGGCTTAATTATCTGAGGTACTGTAGAGGCACAGCTTTTCTCTGTGTGGCATGACTAATGCCCATATTTGTAAATGTGTGCACAGAAATTAAGGCATGATTGAGAAAAGCCATTGTGACCAAAAAAGCTGAGAGTTTGAGAGCACTTGGGTGAGGGGCATTGCTCTTATTTCATCTTAAAGGGCTCTTTTCAGGTGACAGTGGTGGCCTGTGGCACACTGTGCTGGCAGAACCAGCCTGTGGCTGAGCTTTCTAACCAAATCCTTGATTACCTCACTGTGAGAGCACAGTTTATGTCTAAGGAGTCAGGCAGAAAGGTGTCTTTTTAAAATGTGTTTCTTGTATTATATTTCTACTTGCTTTATTTTTTTTGTGCTTTGTTATGCCTGTGTTCAAGACTGAGCTGTGTGATTCCAAACTTCTGCATTCTCTTCTGTGGGGGGGCCTGTGAAATGCTGATGCCTGAATTAATTAAGAATTAAATAATTAATAAAATAGGAATTAAGAACTAATATTTTTCTTAATTCTGCAATCAATTTTCTTAGATTCAAATAATAATAATAAATAATGAAAAGGAAAATAAACAGAATAATAAAAAATAATAATACTACCAAGGACAGAACTAAAAGCTAATCAGTGTTATGTTTACCTGTGTCATCTATAAGACTCAGTGTATTTGAAACACTTCACTGTCGTAGGTAGAACCACATATAAACCATTTCAGATGCTGGAAGGATAATTTCCTAGCTGCCTTTTGTACTCCTTGGAAAAAAAACAAGTATCACAATCACAACGTGGTCTAGGTAATGTGATGCCTCTAAAAATAAAAGCTCACATTTAATACTTTCCTGTATTGAAATTTGAAACTACAGATGGAAACAAAATAAATATAATGCATGTAACTACCTGCCTGTGTTCAAAGGTAAATTTTTAGAAAAGATAAAATAAAGCAGTTAAATTTTATAAAAGCAGATGACTTGAGATTAGGGCACAAGTGATAATCATGAATGAAGGAAAAAGTAATATTTAGCAACATTAGAAAGATCATCTTTATGTTTGGACTCTCAGCATTAAAGGTACCAGGTACTTTTGGATCAAAACCATACTGACATTAGTAGGCTGATTCTAAAACGTTTATTTTTTTGTTGTTTTGTCCTTGTAAGCAAAGAATCTGTGGGTGAGAAACATGAAGGTATCAGTGTGGGTGCCCAATGCCTGTCTGCATTTTACCTCATTACTTGGTGATCCCGTGTAGCTGCACTGACTGATGGCTCTAATTGTTCACAATTAGCATCACAGGTGGAAGGAAATCTGCCATAAATAATCTCCTAACAATATCAGAGACTGTAATTTTCCAGCTATAAACAGAATTGCTCCCATTTGGTGTGTGCTGTAATGAAGAGGAGCAGGAGACAAGCATTTAGTAGCTCAGATGTTGCCTCCCACTCACAGAGCACAGTGGGGATGATGGATCACCTCTGAGGCCATTAGCTCTGCCTGAAGTAGCAAGCTAATGCAAGGTAAATCAGAGGGCCTGTGTTTGATCCAGAAATGGACCAAGAGGCATAAGGTAGCACTTAGGAATCTCTGCTGAAGGCTGCACTCCACAGAATGTGGGGATGGAGCGCCACGTCCCCCAAGATACCTGTCAGATGTTCAGCTCTCTTTCCTTAATAACCCAGAAATCTCCTTGTGTAATTAACCAAGCACACAAATGGAGCTGTAGTTTCTCAGAGAAGTGAAATCTTTAGTTCTTCTTTGCTTCGTTGTTGCTTCCCAGTGCCCCTGTCATTTCAGAAGCCGTGGGGTCAGTAATCAGTGTGTATTATATCTAAATGGGATCTGTAGGGCCACCAGCTGTTAAGTCTGTAATGCTTTCTTATTTTCTCTGCCTTTTGTATGAGCTTGGCACTACAGACCCCAGGTTCTTCCAAGGCATCCTGTAAAATGCCTGTCTGCAATTGCTCCACTGGAGCTGGGGGCACTGATTATCGAGTGAGGGTGAATTCTTTTCCAGTGCTCAGAAGTCTTTAGGATTAAATGTGTGGCATGTAAGAAAAGTGTGGACTTGGGCCTACCTTCAGATTCATTTCTGGTAGAAGTTCAAGTATCCAGTTCAGAAGCATGCCCTGGTCTAGATGCTTTTAAAACACAAAAGAAACTCAATTCCACATGAAATATATTTTTACTTTTTGTCACTTTTTGACACATCTGTGTCAAACCCACACCTTTTAAAATGTCTGTGTTTTATTTTGGACTGTTTTCTGTTCTTTGTGTCATGTCTTAGCTACTTTGATTTGTTGTGTTTTGTTTTCATTACATTTAAGCCAGAATATTTTTACTGTACAACCTTCCCGTGTCTGTCATTTTTGACCAAATTATTGTTACATTTATTCCTTCTTTCAATCTTTTTTCTTGACTGGTATTTTTTTTCTCTGCTTTTTCTCTTGTTCTTTGACACTGATCTTTTTATCTTGCCCTCTCCTCCTTCTTTCCCCCACATTGATTTCTGTCTTCCTTCTTCTATTGTCCTTTGTGCAATGTATCAGATACACACGTATGCATGTGCTCCTCTTGCTTATTCCATTTTATCTGCTAGATCATCAGAGAGTAATCAACAAGATGCCAAGGAGCAATTCAAAGAACAAAAGCATGAACAGGCTACTAAGCAGAACATCCTGCAATAATTTCCAAGATAAATAAGATGTCTTACTTTGAGTCTAAAAATTTCAAAAAAAAAATTTGTCAAAGAAGAGTATTTGTGGCAGTAAAATGATTCTGAAATGAAACTTTCTTCTCCCCCATAACTTCTACAATAAATATCTCCCAAGGAAAACCAGCAATTCCATTGATTAAGCATTGCCATCTAATTAATTTTTGCTCTTTTCCTGTGCTCAGTTTTGTCCTCTTCAGAGTGGCACTTCATCCTTCATAATGCTGCTCTAAGCATTTCTGAAAGATGGAGAAGAGTTATAAATAACAATCCATAAACCTTTCGCCAGGGAGCCTAAGCATACATCATAAACGGTGTGGTAATTCAGCTTTCAGGAAAGATACTAAATTGTGTAATCACTATTAAAGACTGTGCACTCAGTAAGTAAATGGCTTCAAGTTTATGGGAGGAAATAGCTCATGAAGATGTGGGTAGAGCTCTCCTCTCAGTAGGGAACTCAAGCATCTGCACAAAGCACATGCTTTTGTTTTTTATCTCTATATCTTTCATAACTAAATGTCAAATCACAGAGACACTGCTTACTTTTAAGATTAGGACTAAAATAGGCTACAGTGTGTACTTTTATGCTATTATAACAAGGAGATTCAAAATCAGTTGTAGAGTTAATTTTAATGCCATAGTGTTCAAACACAGCTGGTGTTCCTGTACTCAGCCATTTCGATGAATGGATTTCACTCTTCTTCAGTAATAAGCCTTTTAATGTGCTGGGATTTTAGAGCTGGGAAGCATATAGAAAGAAAAATCAATTTATATTAGCATTCCAGGCTTTTCTGAAGTCTCTTTAGGCACACCAAACAACTTCTAGTGATCCTGTACTAACAGCCATCCTATGGAAAGGGATTTCCCCAGTCCCCAGCTTGGGTGGTGAGGAGGTGACTGTATGGATTTACACCCAGTGAGGGGCTGCTGCTCCACCTTGCTCCCTCCGTTTGTGTAGCTGCAGTCTCCTCCTTTCTCTCCCTTTGTTTTCCAGCTCTCGGGCATGTTGCTTTTGGTTTTCATGCTGCTGCTTTCAGTTCTTTGTGTTGGCCCACACGGAGTGTGTGGGCAACCTTCTGAAGTCCATCTGAGCTGTCAAGCTCACTGATATCCCACTGGAGTTTATACCACCCCATACAGTATTTTCTTTGCATGCTGCTTCATTCAGACTAACAAACTGCCTTTGTGGAGTGAGAGGAAGGGCAAAGTTAAGTCCTGAGGAAAGGCAAAAGAGAATTAATCAGCAAATTAATAAGCAAAATTAATTAATGGGAATTAGTCATCAAATGTGACTATGATATTTCTCAAATAGTTATGGGGGGGTGACAAAGATTAAACATGTGATCCAAACTTTTACATCAGTCTATTTAGATTGTGCCTTCTGTCATGGTGCTTTTTGTTCATCAGTCATTCCAGGTGTTTTTGTCTGTTTGGTTGGAGTTTTATTTTTGTAAGTTTGTTGTTTTACTTTTGTTTGTTATTAGTATGGTGCATGTCAAATTATGACTTCCTCCAAAAGGGAACACACAGAGGAGTTAAAAATTGTGACTCTTATTAGCTGGATAAGAGAGAACAGGTCTCAGAGGCCAGGATGCTTTGGCCATTTTTCACTACTTTCCCACCTTGTGGGAAGGTGGGGGCAGTGGTTTGCGTGGTACAGCCTTTTTCTCCTTCCCCACTGCTTCACTGATGCTCACTTGTCACTGGAATCAGCTTTCCTCTTCCAGCCCTGCACTCTCCCTTGCTGACACAACCAGCTGTCTGTAACTCCCATGCCAATAACATATGCTAGGGGTTTTGTGGTTAAGTGTGCCCCAGAATTCAGGTGATAAAGTCCAACTCCCTTTCTTGGAAGTGATGGGCAGGTGCATTCTTGAACATGCTTCACCACCTCAGTAAACAACAGCACTGCACGTTTCTGGACAGGGTTAATCTTGGTGCTGCCAAACTGAAACAACTGCCAGAGATAAGTGAAACGAGCAGGAGTGGTTTTGGGTTGAAAAGGATTGAGATACCTTGAAGAAGTTGGGATGGAGTAAAAAAATACTAACTGCAAAAGGCATGACTAAATGATAGAATAGAATGAAAACTAGAACTGGAAATGTGACTTTAGTCAAGCATAAAGCAATCTTCTCTTGAAGATTGTGGATATTACCAAATATAGACAAAGACTTGGTTGCTTTTCTGATAAGGTAACATAAAATTATTTCAGTGTGTTCAAGATACTTAAAATGTCTCAGATAACTCACTGTCTTTGTTTAAGGGTATAAGAGAATGATTTGCTGTAAGCTGTATTAATTTTTGCTCAGTTCATCTGTCTTCAGGTAGCTGCGTTACAAGATCAGTCTGCCACCTTGTTCAGTGTTTCAACAGACAGGTCTGTTTGTCAGGTGTTACTGCCAAGGCAAATCTGTGCTTTAGATCATGTACAGATCATGTACCATTCTTACACTTGCTGTAGCTTTGTGTTAACACTGTTCTCTTATGTTCTCCTTCACCAGCTCTGGCATGTTCTCTGTGCCTGCAGCCCTCACAGTAGCAGGACAGGGACAGTGTGTCTGTCCTGCTGGTTCTGTGCTTGGTGCAGCACTCCTGGCCAGTTGATATGTTGTGTGTATTTCCATTTTTATGAGGCGCTGGACAGAAAGGAGAGGGAAAGCTGATTCTTGCTGTCTCTCCAGCTTGTCTTTTCACACTGCAGTGCAGTATTTTAAGTGATTGATCCATGCTCAGCTCTGCTGATAGGCTGCAGCTGGTTCACTTGATATTTCCTCATGGGTTTGTTTGGCAAGGTAGGGAAGTCCTGGCTGCCCAGGACCTAATAGAAGGAGGAAGCAACTCTAAATGCAGGTTAATAAATTCAAATGTCCCTTTTTCTATGCTCTGTTACATTTTTCTCTTGCCCTCCCACCTTTGGAATTTCACTCAGTGCATAAAAAGAGCAAACAAAATAAAAACTGAGTGCCTGAAAGGCATTAGGTTTGTGTGTGACAGAGCATTTGCATGGATATTTTCTTTAATTATGACTTTAGGAAGTTGCATGTGCCTTGGGCTCTCTTTATCTTTCCCAGCACCTATTTAGTGGCAGAACTGTGGGTGCCCCCAGCTCCTGTGGATGTGGGGCACATGAGCTGTGCACTGTTCCCACAGGGCATCCTGGGCTCGTGGAGCCACATCAAGGAGAATACAACCCTTGCCACCAACAACCCAACATTTAGTAACACGAGTCTCTATCCCTGCTGGCATTCAGAAGCCAAGCAACCAGTAGGACTCAGGGTGGAGCTCTGTAGGAATAAGGAAATCTATTCATTCAGGGCAGAATTGTGATCCTATATATTTTGGGAAATGCAGTCCATAAGCCTAATTTTGCAGTATTTTATCATGTACAGTCTTGGGTAAATTTATCTCTGCAAAGATGGTTGGGGGGCTCCTGAGATACATGTATTCTTTCAAATGCTGTTGCCTGGAGATAATGTTCAGGGTCTGTCTTGCTGAACAGATACAGATGGGTATTTTGGGGCATCAGCTCATATCTGGCTTTGATTTTTTGGGAAGTATTTATCATTGGAAGTAGAATACTGGTGAAAGATATAAAGGCCTGACTTTTCTGGTTCTACTTTGTTTTCAAAACAAATAACTTGTGGGAATTATAGTAAATATGTCCTTTTTCCCAAGCTTACATTGAAAGATAATTCTACATTTTCTGAAGCTGCATTTGGTCTGTTCTTGTATCTTTATCAAACTGCAATTAAATCGACACTTAGCCATCTATGGATTAATGAACGAAATGAGTGGAACTATATGGATTGTATTGATTATTGACCTTTGATATTTATTTCTGTGGTATTTAATAAAATCTACAACATAATGGCCAGGGATAAAATGAGCAGTATTGCTGTAAAGCTTTTCATCTCTCTTCTGACCATTAAGAGTCTGAACCTTTTCATTAGTGTGTGATGGGATCTGTCTTCACATCAAAGATTGCAAATAATCATGCTAGCTATAATTATCCTTTTTGTTTTTTCTAGATTTCTGTGGTTTGGGCGTTTTTGCATCAGTTTAAAGGGGAATTATTTCTACTGTGTTGGATACATTGATTTGCATCTGAATATTGGTGAGAAAAAATGAAAAAATTAATCAAGAGGAACTTGCTGTTGTTTGCCACCTTTTTTATTTTTGGTAACTGTAAGTGTCAGGTTCAAAACTTCACCCAGGGCATGGAGAAGGGAAAGGCAGTGAGGGTGCTTGATCTAAAAGCTGTAGAAACAACAAACACTGCATCAAACGCAGCATGACAATCCTAGCATGTTCTCTCATCTAAGGTAATAATCCTTGCTTGTCTGGATCACATTTAACAAGTGTCTGGGGAGGATAAAACGTGGAGTAGTCCTGGGTGGATGGGACGGAAGCTTCCAGAGACTGAACATCAGGACAGTCATGCTGGAGACAGAGGGAAAGTTTACAGCTGAAAAAAACCCCTGAAATTAATTGTAGTCAGTATGAGATGCTGCTTGCCTTTTGGCCTTGGAAGAATGGTCCTGTACCCAGCAATTTGTTGTTTTTAACTACTCTGAGCCTAATAGATTTTAATGCTCCTTTTAAACCTTGCATCCTTAAACCTCTGAAGTTAAGCAAGTGTAATGCTTTGCTATTAAAGACAGTTTTACATAAAATATTTTGTACTTCTGTAACACAGAATTAAGGAACGCCTTACAACCAAAGGGATTTGAAGATATGTGGGAAAGTATTTTGAAATGTAATAAATGTCAGTAATTTCTTGCACTTACAGTTTCTTACACAGCTGTAAGAAGTAGAAATGAGAGGTCATGAGCTTTCTATCACGTAAAGCTGGTGACCATGACTTGGGGGAAAAAATGCAGAATAATAATAATAATTAGCTTGTCACCTAATATGCTATATTTGAGTTGTTCAAGGTGGTAAGATGATTCATATATTCATTATAAAAGACATTGTAAAAGTAGGTGAAAGGGCAAATGATTTCTGTAAATGGGAATTAATGCACAGAAAAAAGACTGATGTAGAGGAGAATTTAACTGTCTCTTAATCCTTGGAAATTTATTTTATAACTTGTGATAGTTCTTTTAAATCACTGAACTTTCAAAATAGTAGTAAGATATGACATTTCAATCTATTTCTGCTTATTTTATCATTTATTGATATATCAACATTTGTCTTTGGGTATTAAAACCTTGAGTAATTTCAGGTGGGGGCTGCTAAGGAGCCATAAATACCTTTATATGCCTCTTCTCTAAAGGTTGACATTTATATTAGCAGGAACATAACCTGCAATTCCATAGGCATTAAGAGCTGTGGTGTTGGAAGACACGTGCCAGTCTAGTACTATCCTGCCTAGCAGGATTTTCTCTGCTGTGAATCTGCATAATTAGATAGATGAGTTCTACTTAATAAGGCTAAGTGTAGTGAGTTATCAGTCTTGTTAGCACCTATCACTGTTATTGTTAAAGGGTATCTTTAGTGTTTTGTGGAATGAATAGGTGTTGTCTTAGTTCCTGGAAAAGTTATCAGGACTTTAAAAAAAATCATCCAAGATCAGTGACTGCACTATTATTCTTTCTCCAGGTACTCCACTTAATTAACTTTAACCTGAGTTTCCAACACATGTAGTGTGGCTCTGAAATTAGGTCTTTGCATTATTTTTGTGTATTGCGGCTCTGGCATGACCCACACACCCTTCTTCACAGATGTCTCTAGATGTTGCTTTTCAGTGCTTTGGAGGAACCACTGAACAACTCTGGATACTCTTTTTGTTCAAATTGTCCTGTCCTACTTCATGGGGGTGCTCCAGAATCTTATTTATGTGTGATGGAGCACAGGATCACAAGCCCTGTGGCAGGCTGACTGGGCAGGACTGAGCATGTGGGAAAGCATTTGCTGCAGGTCAGTTATCTCTGTGTAACCAAGTACTATGGAAGCTGACAGTCCACTGTTGTGAAATCTGTTGGGAAACATAGGATGGGCCAAGAGGAAGAGGGCCTGAAGAGGGGGAAAGAAGAAAAAGTCTTTAGTGGGAAGGTTTGAAACCTAAAGCTGCTCAAACTGAGTCACCCAGTCAATACATAAATGGCATTTTGTGAGGTGGGAGAGGAGTGTTCCTTCTACACTAAGAAAAAGCATGTGGCAAAATGTATTCTCAACTTAAGGCAGGAGGAATGGAAGGAAACCACTGGATCATAGAAAGCAAGGCTTATGGGCAGAGTTCAAAGAAGGGCAGTGAAAGAAAAACACTGTGCATGCTCTCAAAAAATATAAATACCCATAGAGGATAGAAATAGAGGCCAGTTTTACTTGCTGTGGGAGAATGGCTTTATTGGAGAATATCAGTATTATTAGAGAAGATTATGTGGAGAATATTGATTAGATGATTCAGAAGTGAGTAGCCAAATGAACTATTGTCCCAGACCTTGAGGACAGAAACCATGCTCTATTCTCTTTGGAATAGAGCACAAGGTGATTTAAAAAAAGGTAATGGACAGATTTTAGCTTCTGTGTTGCTGAAAAATAATAGAAAAAGATACAGTTATTTATACTGATGAAGCTTCCAAGATGCAAACAAAAATAACACCATAAATAAGATCTGGTAAATTTTAAAACTGTCGCAATTTCTAGAGGTGCAGTATGGAAAATCCACGTCACATCAGGTGAAATGGACACATGGCTTTACACACCAAACCAACCCAAAAAAGTCCTCTACTGTACCCACAGATATATCACAATCTGCTGTGGTGCACTGAGAGAAATAGAAGGATATATTACATCCTGTAGCACTCATTTCAGAAAAAGGCATCCCTTTCTGTATCCAGTAAAGAAGAAACATGGCAATTGTGCAATCTCTTGAGAAACTGGTGTCTTGTTTGTAAGGCAAGCCTTCTATTATAGATACATTTCTAAAATAAGAAGGCACTATGAAGAAAAAGAATTCAAAATGTATGAGGTTAAATTTGTTCTTGTCAAACACACGGCGTGTAAGTAGAAACACAACAAGCAGGAGTGCTGATGCTTCTGACTGTCCAGGAACTTCCCCTCAGGGCACGAGCACAGCACGGTGTCACACCTGCTGGGAATCCCTCTCGGGTCCCTGTGGGCAGCAATGATGTGTGCCAGCCTGTGGAACCCCTGACCATTTGTTTGCTGTCAGCCCTGAGAGTGCTGTGTTAACACCATGTCCCAGGAGGAGGACAGAGGGGACAGCTGCTCCTCTGCCATGATCTGCCTGTGCCGTGTCTGGGCTTCACAGAGCCTTGGGCTGGGACAGGGGCAGGGTGTTAACTTGGAGAGAGCTGGAAGAAGATCAAGGCAGGAGACTTCAGAGAGGGTCAGAGGATGATGCTGTGCTAGCCAGCCTCAGAAGTGAAGACATCATGTCCTGTACATCCACAGAAATAATTCCTTGGTCTGCTAAGCTCAGGCAGTCTGAAAGCTACTGAAGTACAAAGGAAAACCTGAGAAAAAGGCCTACCCTTCATGGACACAGTGGGTGTAAGATCTTTGGTTTTGAACCATGCTCTGTTTTCCCCTGAGAGAAACAATTTTTCTCTGTGTGCAGTGACATGCTGTAGCTGGCTACTTTTGTGCTCAATAAAACCTTACTGTATGTAGCAACTGCTAGCAGGAGTTGCCTCAAAGAAAGAGCTGGCAGGGAGTCATCCCCTTCCCCAATACAAATAATTTCCAGCGAGGATCTCAGCAAAAAGTCAAAGCTTGACATGAGAAATTAAGACCTTGAATTCACTGATAACCTTTCTATATTTGATGTCTAATTTACTTTGTGAACCAAGATTGTCAGGACCCTCAAAGTTGGCCAAGATGTGCTTCTCCTCAGACAAATGAGCCTGTTGCTCCTAATCATTAGCAGGCAGATGGCAGGTGATCAAGATTTCATTATCAAAACACCAGTTTTCTTTTGAGGTGAGTAGATGACTATCTGTTCCTAACATTGTACCTAAGGGAGTCTACAACTCTAGCTTGGTTGATTACAAAATATAATAAGAACCTTCTCTTAATTAATATACATATTACATTCAATATATGTTAATAAAATTTTGTTAGCATTTTTGATGAGTTGAGGAAAAACTAAATATCAAGTGGATCTTAAAGATGTCAATTTTGGGACATCTGAAGAAAACAATGTTGTTTCTGAGTTTTTCCTGTTAATCTGAGATTCCTCTTTTCTACAACAGGGGTAGGATACAAAACATGAAAAGGCTGCTGAATTTTTCATTTATACAAGTACCAGATATTTAAATTCTGAATTTTGAAACCTTTCCTTACTTTGGAAGAAACTTTAATTTCCTTGTCACAAAGTTCTCTCTGATAGTGAAATGAGTGATTCTAATTTAAATACTCAAAGTACCAAATTCTGCAGCTTACAGGTGTGTGGTAGAGTTTGGTCTTTGCAAGTTTGGGAAAAAGAAATGCTTTTCTAACTTGATTTCTTTTTAAAGAACTGAAGAATAAGTAATTAAATCCATCTGTGTTAATTATGCTTTTGAAACAAATTGTCAGTAAACCTAACTATAGGGAGGAAAAGAATTCTGGTTTTGCTTCCCATGAGTTTTGTGACCTTCAGCAGCTGTGCAGAGGAAAGGAGCATTCCCACTGCTGACCAGACAAGCAAGTCTCAGCCATTATTAATTCTGTTGAGCAGCCACCACTTAGATAATCAATATGCATATGGGTCATAATTTTGGCATCTCTTGAGTGGTAGGAATGTCACTGGCAGCATGGGAGGGACTTGGAGTTGAGGAATTAAGGCAGAAAACATCTGTGGAAACTCCATTAACTCCAATTCTTTTATACTAGAGAAGTGAGTTACAAGGAAATAAATTGCTGAACAGAAGAAAATAGAAATTTCAATAGCATTTGTATTTTATAATTGAAAATATTATTGGGTTGATTGAAAGATGTGTTTGGTTTCCTTATCTAATCCTTTCAATTCGTATAAAATCTTCTTGTGGTTTCAATTTTCTTGTGGCTTCTCAATGTTTTTATTACTTCCAGTTAAAATTTTTACCTCTTTTAGAATATATAAATTAGTTTAAAAAACCCTCCAAATACTACACCAAATAATCAAATCCCCCAGCTATTTCTGAAGTAGTGACCAAATGTCTGTGCACAAAAGCAGTGCAATTCATGCTTCCCATCCATGAGCTGAACTAGTGAGACTACTTACTATGTAAGTAATAATAACTGACATGGATTAGCACAAAATTCATCTGCAGCTGGCTCTACAAATCAATGTAAAATGGAAACCTGGTCTCAAGAATTACTTAGAAACCTGAAATAAAATCATGTATCTGTAGTTAACTGACTTTATAATGACTTCCATATGTGCAGGTGGTTAGGACTTGACAGCAAGTGATGTTATATGATTGTCTTGGTGATGGAACCAGGGTTTGTCTACCAAAATTCATTACAGCTATGGTATTTTCAAAACTTGAGGTTATGCAAAAGCTATTTCCAACGGAACATTTGAAATTTCCATGTTTGTCTTCTAAATAAAAAAAATTACTTCATGGCAAAATAACAAGTTCTTTATTTTGATCAATGTTCCTTGATGTGAATCCTAAATCACTGGGTCAGAGCAAAATGAGAAAGTAAGTGAGGAAAGTGAATAAGTCAGGTTTGCTAAGCCAAGTTGCTTGGTCAGTCTGTGTGATGTTGATAAAGTGGACGTTAATTTTTCATTTGTGATTTTTCCCCTTTTCACACAGAGCAGGGTGCTTTGTTGGTGACTGTTGCCTCAGGCAGTGCCTGGGCAAATGGAACTTTAGTGGGATGCAGAAAACGTGCCAGGCTGGTTTTGCCTTCCTTCTGCAGAGTTGTCCTCTTGGTATGTGACACATGTAAAACAACTGGGTTCATTTTACGTTGTGCACAGTAATTACAATCTAAACACAGTGTGTGTTCAGTAAGGACAGAATAATATTTATTAATCTTAGCCTAAGGCTGGGTGCAGCTTAAAACAGAGAACCATGAATGGCTTCCAATCTACCCTGGTAGCTATTTTGCAGTGTTTAGCAGTGAATCCTTCCTCACCAACATTTGCCTGTGCTGTCACCCCTCCAGAGTTGCCATCAACAGGAGCTGTGTGTCCTCGAGGTAGATTTCAAGTAACTCACATCTGATATGGGAGATTTGTTGGTTTGAAGCACTGTTTGCAGCCATGTGTCACATCCATGATGCATCCCCAGCTGCTGGAGGTGCTCCTGATTCTCCCCACAGTGGCCCGTGCTGTAAAAGGAACAGAACTGGCTGAGCTCAGCAGAGAGGGAGAAAAAAGGGACAATTTTCTCTTCAAATGATTCATTAGTAATTGCTTCCTTGTGTAAGCATCTTAGGATGTCCTGACAGTACAACTGACAAGCAGCTTACCTGCAAAAGAGAGATTGTCATTGGCTTTGCCAGGTGGAGTGAGCTGAAAATGACAGCTCCCTCAGCTGCCAGCGCCAGATATTGGTATTCAGTAGAAAATTAGTTTAAAAATGCAGATGAAATTCTGCCTTTGCCAGCTTTAAAATAAATCATATACAATATTAACTCACAAGAGACAGAAATAATTCATTTGAAATCTATTTTGCATTTCTGTGTAGAACTTCATACGTTTTCTTATCAAAGGTTGCCTTGCTGTCTAATAAGTCAGCTAATTTTGAAATAAAGGCTGAGCTTCAGGTGAATTACAATGATCAAGGGCTTTAGAGTGCTTTAAGGCTTTAAAGAGCAATAAGATTGTACCAGAAAGCTTGAGTAATACTCTGAAATGCAGGAAGTTGGCAATTTCAGTGACACATTAGATAGTGCTAGCACAGTATATGAAGTACATGATGTGTGTTAGGAATGCGGTCCTTATACTTGAGGCCATGGCAGTTGGGGGGCACTTCTGTTTAGATTTCTGCACGTGAAAAAATTATTTCCATCTGATAAGCATAGTAATGTGGGGGTTTTTTTGACAATCCTAGTTGGCTAGTTTTTCTAGATTAAATCTAAGTTTTATTCTGATCAGTTTTACCCAAGTTGTGCTAATAAAGCTCTAAATATTTTCCTTAGGTCCTATTTTTATAAAAGGTTCTAACTTTCTTGTTTTTCTAAATATGTGAAATAAAAGCATGAAGCAATTGTATTGAGGCAACCTGGCTTAGAGATTGTAATAATTACTCAAAAGACTGATGAACTAGAAAAGCCAATTGCTCCCTGTGAGTGGAGTCATCACCAGGTGTCACTGGGAATTTCACACAGAGCAACAGGAAGTACTAGAGAGAATGGAGACAGACATTTTTCTCTTTACTGGAACAATAGTCTTATTATTTGGAAATCACACAGGAAAAACTCTTGTTTAGGTTTCCCTGAATTTTCTGGAGCAAGAGATAGGGATCAAGCTAAGTAGTTTGCTTTAAATTCCTCAAACCCCACACAAACCAGCAAAACAAATGTAACAAATCACAGACACTTGGTTCACATCTGTTTGGATTCCTTTGCATCCTTTTGGTCATGCATTCAACATAAAGATTTCTCAGTATTTCTTCACTTACTAGGCAAAAAATGATCTGCTTCTTTTAAAAAAAACCCACCATAATTTCAGGCAGACTTCTGTATTTTCAAACACAAAGTTTTCAATTTATTTAGATCTGATACTACTAATAAACTTCACTGGCAAGTATTTCTTTGCTTCTGGTATCTCACAGTTTGGTCAGGAGCTTCACCTGAGAATTTGTTTATTCTGAGGGGGTTTTTTATGTAATTTGGCGTTTTCTTCATAAATATGGAAAATATTTAGATTAAAACCCACACTTTCTTTTTTACCATTATGCTGCTGTAGATTTGATTTTTAGATTGTCATATTCTGTATATTAGGGTTACTTCTAAATGTGACTTTATAATTAAGGAATAGATTTTAGATGGGATAAAGCTACCAACTAAGCTACCAGAGATGTGAATATTATATATTAGGAGAATTTGCATCTTTACTTCATTAAACAAGTGCCCATCACATCTGCATGGGCTAGAATTAAGAGATAATGCTCCCTGCAGGGATTACTCAAATGGGAGACTTAACACAATTTTGAATTATCCCAGAATTGAAGAACTTAGGGATTAATACCCTAGATGTAATCAGTATGATGATAAACTAAAATATTCTAGCTCTTCAGATGTAAAAAGTCAGGCCAAAAGTATTAATGGAAGTGCATATTCAAGGGATGCAATGATCCTTATCCTTGTGTACAGCTTGGATATAGCAAGACCAGAAGAAATGAATGGACATCACTCCCTAAGGTTTCTTTGTGAATTGTAATTTTATGGTCTAGGGATTTGGAAATGGAAAAAGATTTTTAGTGGACTATTGGAGAAATTTTTGGATTATATTTTGGGGTTTTTTTTGGCAAGGATGTTTTTAAATACTCTCTTAAATATTTGAAACAAATAATTTAAGTGATCAGCAACTCAGAAGAAACTTTTAAAAGTTTTCTTGCAGAATTTGGTTGTGGTTTTCTTGCAGAGAATCTTTGGTTCTTGGAAACTGAACTGGTTAAAAGGGGCTCAAGTGTTTTTGTCATTTCAATATCGTTGGCAGCTTTTAAATATGCCTTTTTTCTTTTTAATAGTACTGATATTTTTTTCTCACTGCAAAAATCAATAACATAAATCTGAAATACATTAACAGTATCAATTTAATGATGAAACTAATAAAGCATTCTAAATTGAAATGCAAATATGTAAAAAATGTGAAGGCAGTACCATTTTTTGTGGTCTCAGTTAAGAAAAAAAAAAGTATTTTTGGGTTGGAAGGGGTGCTTGGTTGCATCCACGGATTTTAGAGTCTAAAATTGCTGAAAACTGACCAAATAGCTTTGAATTCCTTACTAGTATTGAGCTCCTTATTTTAGCTGGATTTTCTGCTCACTGAAGTGTATGTCTTCTTTGTGTTTTCCATGGCTTTCATTTGGCACATTTTGTGAAAACTATCTTGAAATACACTGGCTACCTTCCATGTGGATAAGGTAAAATTGCTATAGGTAGGAGTGTTTTTTTGTTGCTGGTGTCTATTAGCACCTCCAAAAATATGTAATGGATTCTGCAACTGCACAGAATCAACAAGGAAAATAAAACCCAGAGCAGTGTTTAGAATCTGGTTTCTGAAAAGCAACCATAAACTTTTCAATCTGTGTACTGCAGTTTTCCTTGAATTATATATAATGTGCTGAAATCTGCTTTCTTAGGGTTTCTTAGCTGATGATTGTTATTCACACACACCTCTTTAATTTCTTTAATTCAAAACTGACACTGATCAGATATCAAGATGTTGGAAATAAGACATTTCATGTAATACCTCAGTATGAAGGATTTAAATGTAACTTAGCAAGGATTCTTGAAGTGTAATACATTGTTAGGTCCTTTTTACAGGCATTTTTTAGTCATTAAACAATGATATGTAGCTCTGATTTTATTGCTTTTTTTTTTATTTTCAAGAAATCTTTGCTGCTGTAAAGGAAATGGCAGCTGCTTCTGCCCATGTCCTGCAGATATTGGGATGTACTTGAGACGTACTCCAAGTGTATAATGCAAAGTATTTGTGTCTTTAAAAGATGCAGGGCTCTCCAGTGCCATGGCTCAGTGACTGCCAAGGGGAGCTTTTCCATGGCCATGGGGATACCCGGGATGTGGGAGCGCATTCACCTGAGAGTGGCTCATGTTCCCACCGTGGCACGGCCAGTGATGCCTTGGGAAGGCTCCCCTGGAACAGAGACTGGACAGAACTAAGAGAATAAACAGATGTTTATTGAAAGGCCTTTAGGGTACACCTTGGGCAGGACAAGAGCCTGGCCAGGGCTACACCCAAGGTGGACCCAAAATGGCCGACTGGTCATGAGGTCTCACATTTCTATAAGTTTTGGTCCATTTGCATATTGGGATTTAATTGTCCAATTACAGCTTCAGGTTATGAAGTCCCATCCTTCTTGTTTTCTCTCTTCAGTCCGCCATTGTTTGTGCTTTTGGGCCTGAAAGTTGTACCTGTTGTCTTTGGTCTCCAGCAGGAAAAAGATTTTTTGTCTGCCTGCTCTGTGAAGAGAGCTGAGTGACACTGAATGTGAGGCTCAGAACTACAACCCTAGGCAGCACAGAGTCTGAAAAACATGGAAGTTAAATTTAAGGCATCACCTGGTGCCAAGGACAGGGCTGTAACCCTCTTCAGGGGCAGCTGCCACGGCTGTGCTCCCCCTGCTCTGCTGCAGCTTCAAGGCAGAAGGGTTGTGAAAGCAAACCCCAGTAGGAAAAGAGACAGCAGAGCTGCTGCTGCACATCCCCTCCCTTCTGTCTCTTGTTTTGCTCATTCTCTATTGCTTTATTTGGCACATGCAGCACTGAAGCACATGGAGTACATTATCAGGCCAGGCATGATTGCACCAGGTACTGGTATGGGAATAGCAGTTGCTGTTGCAAACGTCAAACATCTGTTCCTGGCCCTTCCAGGGATGGAGCATCCCAGATGTGTACCACGATAATTTGCTCTGCTGTATTGTTTCTTACCATCTGAACACCGGGGTAGGGTTCTCTTTTCCTTTTACAGTTTCAAAGGCAGTCAATATTTTAGAACATTATTGAGGGCTGTTTTGATCTTTTTGCAAGTGGCAATATTTTTCCCGTTAGCATTTCTGAGACTCAGTTGGTGAAGTTGTAACAGAATCCAGCACTTAAAGGACCTTAGTGCAACTGACTTAAAATCCACCTTCCATTGCTGACTTTTGGATGAACTGAAGTGCTATGATCAATAATTTCTTCTCACTGTGAACCATGGAGGGTAAATTTTCCAAGCCAAGTGTGAGATTCGGGTGCATGTATTTAATTCCAGGTACAGGCCATGCTGTGGCAGAAATTGTGCTTGAGAGTGCTTTGCCTACTGCTTCATGTAAAAATTATGTTAATTTGGAAGATCACTTAAAACTGACACTTTTTCTCTAGTTACACTCTCACACCCAGAGTCATTACCTCAAAAAATTACTAAATGAAGCCTTTAGGTGCTATGCATACTCATTGAAGTCAGTCAAGCTACCCAAGTGTGGAATTTGATCCTAAACATGAGAGTGGAGACGTTTTCCTGCTTGTGTTTTACTTCTTCTTCCTCCCCAGAATGTTGCTGTCAGGTACTCACAGCGACAGTAACAGCACCAGGTAGCAACATCTATGCTGAGTTTGGAAAAACAGGTTTTAGCAATGACTCTTGTGGCTATGAACCAATGTTTCAGGGCAATTCAAATTTGGGAATTTGGCCTGGGTAGATGCATACACCCAGTGTGTGTGCAGTGTCCAGCCTGAACTTTGGAGCCTCATGGTGATTTCTTTCAGAGATCCTGTGTTTCTCTGATGATTGCACTGGAATTTGCTGGGAAATTGGGCTCTCTTCACCCACTTCCAGGGTGATCTTCTAAGATGGTCTTCCAGGGCAAGCAGTGTAGACCAAACCCAGTGTTTTATGTTAATATAGGTGAAATAAATCCATTCTTCTTTAAGTGAACGAGGAAAAGACCCTGTTTTATGATTCTAAGTTCTGTTTCCATCTCATTCTTATGGGATCTACATGTCTTCCTGAAACAAACCTTAATTATGAGAGATCATCTTCTGATCTCAGTTTGGACTGTCAAAGGTCATCTACAATGATAAACAAAAAAGTCTTGCTGAGCGTGAAGTAAAAACTGAGTATCTAGGAAAAGTATTTTAGATTCATACATTTGTTATTACTCCATAAAAAGCTGCATTTAGTTTTCATTTTTTTCTCCTTGTTTTGTTTTTTGTAAGGTGTTTTAAAAGTGTTATCCATGATAAATAAAATATTAGCATTCTCCTATTATCCTCTCTGTTGAAATATTTATAGGTAATCTTACCCTTAGTGAATTTCAATTAAAATTTAATTATCTTTGTGCAGTCAAGGCAACCATATTGATTAACATAGCAGGCTGGCATCTTAGTATTTCACTGTAATAAAATCAGCATCTTTACAGCAATCCACTTAGTATTGTATGTATTTTGTTATTTATTAAATTGAAAATGTGAGACTTGTTTAAGGGACAGTGCAGAGCAGTTAAAGTGAGCAGCAAACTGATGGTAACAGTGCTTCTCTCTGACAGTTCCAGGAGAAATCTAAAGCAGTTTAGCCACTGTAATTCCTTTGGTTTCAGAGCCTTGCCCCCTGGGGTTCTGTGTGGTGTGTCTGTAGATGGTGGAGTATGAGACATTAAAATAATTGTGGTGGTTGCTAAAACCAGTTATGAATTGGATCCAAGAAAAGTGTAATGAGCCTGCTCCACATGAAGCAATGCTGGCTCAGCTTTTGGTTCTGTAGCTGGTGACTGTGGCCACCAGTCCCTGGGAATGTGGGCGGCTCTGGAGCCTAAGGATTCCAGTAACCGATCCAGATCTTGTTTGCCGAAGTGGTTTAATTAACTCAGTGCATTTGTCGACTACAAATTATTTCCCTTCTTCATGGCTGCAGAGATATACACACACACATTATAACCTTTGTCAGATATCCACATTGACATCAGTAGCTCTGCTAATAAAATGAAGTTAGACAAGGGGTTATGTACTTCTCAAGGCTGAGTCCTAGCTTTGTGCAGTGTTACCTAGTCCAGTCCTCCAGTGTGCTGTAAGTTCACTCACAGGAGATAATGTGCTGAAAGAATGACAATAGCTGTTGTATTTGCTGGTGGTGCCAGGGACATTCCTAGAGCACAGGAAAAGGTTGCATTGTTCCATGGCAACAGCAAATAATTCTGTCTGTTTTAAATGGAGAAATGGCCCAACTCTGTGACTACTTGCATATGCATAATTGCTTCTAATTGCTAGTTGGTAAAATGGCATTTAATGAATACTTTAAGTACAGAAATCAAAGGTAATCCATTTTAATTTGAAAGTATTACTGGAATGCTAATTTACCGTCTACACGATGTGAACAAATAATCACTTCTTATCTTATGAAACCTTTATGAGGAAGTACTGGAGGATTTAAACAAGAGGGGAAAATTTTCTTGTGTCACGCTGAGAGGAGAGTTCAGTATTTTGTCTTGAGCTCTTAAAACTTCACTTTCATAGCTTTGTGCACAGCTGGGTTGGTGCAATGGATTGGTTCTGTTTTAGCGTAACAGAATTTTTCATGTTAGTGGGATGCAAGTTTTTAGAGCCAAAGTTTGCTAAACATCAACATTCTTTATTAAAGTACTTCTCCACTGCATTGGCTGTTAGAGTAGTTGTGAACAGGGAGCACAGGGAAAACTTTGGGCTCTAAGCCCACTTTGGGGCATTGAGTTTTTGAGGATGAGGGGAAGGAGGGAGATTTCTTATGTCTCCTCATTTTTTTGGACTTCATCCCCTGGGCTAGGAGGCAGGTGGTACAAAGGGCTGGATCAAGGCCTGCTGCACTCCATGAGATCCAGAGGTAAGTTCAGTTCAGGGCTCTGGCACTTGGAGTTTTTTTTTTTCTCACTGGAGCCATCAGTAAGACACAATCACAAATGACTTTTAACTTCTGATACAAACCCATTAACTATGGAAAACCCAGTTAGCAAAAATAACACTGAGTTCTTGACTAAGGTGGTAACTGTAAGCAAATGGAGCAGTAATGTTTACTGGAGAACTTTGTTCTGTCTAATCTCCACTGCACCATTTATCAATCACTGTGCTTGATTTCAGATCCTATTCTGCAGTCCTGATTTGGTAAGAATCCCATCAGAACCAAAGCACGTTCTAAAATAACATTTGAAGGACAAGTCTGAGGCTTAATTAGCTTAATCTTGAATCTTCCCAACTTTCCAGCATTTTTCAGTTATGTAGGAGAGGAAAGAAATGTTGATGTTTAGGGGCATGAGAAAAAGTAAAGTGATTATGGTTTTGTGATGTTCACTGTAAATGGAATTTAATTTTCTTTGAAAGGATGTTTTTAGCATCTTTTTAAAATCAGTGCTGGTTCAGGCTTTGTGTTTCTACTTGATAGTAACCTTTAAATTAGCAGGCTTTGAATGTGAAGAGCTTCTGTATCCTATTATTAAAAAAAAAGGCATTTAAAAAAATTAACAGACTTGTCAAAGAGAAGTGGGTAGACTCTAAGAGAAGTTATCATGTGGACTCTTGTTTTCCTCACCACAGTTTCCCTCACGGGAGGAGGGAGGAGGTTTGCAGTGGTCAGGGGATGAGTGATCACCATGTGAAACTGACTTTGAGGGCCATCACACATGGATTTTTGTTGTTCTCCTGATTCTCTCTGAATCCACAGTGAAGCTGCAAAACCAGGAGCAGTTAGAGGGGCCATAAGCTTTGGAAGAGGTGGAGGGAAAAACAAGACAGAAATTGCAGAAAATCTTGTTGTGTTGGGCTTGTCTCTAAGTTTCTGCCGTGAATAACTCAGACAAAGGTGGCCAGACTGCTGAAAGAATTTGAGATCTAAGATGAACAGATTTACCACGTGTGTGCACAAAACCTTTGGCTGAAGGGGACACTGAAATAGGACTGAGTCTGAATCCATGTGTAATGACTGTGGAAAATAATGTTCTAGGGTGGGCACTCTGTGTTCAGCACTGTCCCCAGTGAGCTCCAGACACAAACAGGAGCTTTGGATACACTGAGACATAATATAGGAACTAGAATTCTCTATTCATAATAGAGAGCAAGTAAGCAGCATTTTCTTTCACTTTACCCAAAAAATGTGGAGGTGAATTATTTTCCCTTGCTTGGGAAGTCTTAACCAGAACTCAACACAGACAAAAGCTGAGCAGCTTTCATCCATCCTTTCTCACAAAAAAAGATCCCCAACCAACAACAACAACAACAAACCAAAAACAAGTGAAAAAAAAAAACAAAAAAAAAAAGCATCTCTAAAAAATGTAACTTTTTAATAGAATTGGTTATATTTCTAACTATTTTCCTCAGGAAAGAATGCCAAATAAATTTACTTTTTTTTTTTTAATTATGAGTCTTTAAAACCCCTATTTCATCTTTCAAATAGACCTAGTTTACTATTTAATTTCATTGATGTCCATGAGAGTACATATAACTGAAGGATGTTCCCAACAAGCTTACTTGAAAGCTTGTTCTAGAAACCAAATGTGTAATAGGTTTGTATAGATTGTAGGCCAAATCCAGTAACATTAAAAAGTATACCATTGTCTAGTAACTTGGGTAGGAACCTTTGGAAATAGCATTTGGAGCAGGAAAAAAAAAATAGGAGTTAAAATCAAAGCTCTCACCAAAACATGCTCGTCATTCATCAGATTTGGAGTGGCTGGAATCCAGTGTAATGGGAAACAGGGTTTTCTGGAGTAAATAAACAATAATTGGATTGCAGTAACAGCAGTAATTTTAAGTAAAAATGAAAGTCAATTTGCATGTATGTTTTGAACTTGATTTCCTTGCTGTTTTATTCATGCATATTTAATACCTTAAAATTAATCTTAATTAAATATCACTTCAGTTCAAACATTAACACAGAATTTTAAGTTCCTGCCTGGGCAGGACGATGATCATGGTGAAGATCTTTCAGATGTCTGTTCAAAGGCTGCTTTTCTCAGCAGGGAGAGACTTGGGTGATTTTAGACTTGTCAGATGTGCTTTGGAGAAGTGTCATGCTTTATTTTAAGATATCACCATTAATAATTCTTGAGTTCCACTCAGAAATGAATGTAGAAGAGGGAAGCAGAGATCTGCCATTTATCCAGAAAAAGATCTGTGCCAGGTTTGGAAGTCTGGAGTTCCTGCAGCAGACGCTGCTGGGCCTTACCAATTGCAGAGGAATGTCACCCTATGTCTTTTCAGGGAGATTTTTCTCTAGCAGCATGAGAGGGGGCAAAAAGACGATTATTTCTTTAAAAAATGCTCTTCAATTCACGCAGTTTTTCTTTCTCCTCTCAGTACTGTGTCTCTCAATGCCTTGTTCTTCCTGTCTCCATTGGGCCAGCTTCTTAAAGCATTCTCAAAGGAGCTGGCTGAGTGAGTAACTGTATGTTTAATTTCCCTGATCAAATGCTTCATTTGCCATCAGTGTTTAGTTTCTCAGATCAAATGCAATCAAGCAGGAGTTCTGTAACAGTAATATTGCTTGCTCAGAGAAGGGGGACTCACAAATTCTGGATAACCATGATGGAATTCTGAATGTGCTGTCTGCAACAGTCCTACTGTGTTGAGCTGAAGTTGGTGCTGCTGTGGAAGGGAAGAAGCCAAGGAAACCTTTCAGCCACACTAATGGGAAGCCACTGCTTGGCAGGCAAGTCTCTGGTTCTTCCACAGCTGCCTCTGTTACTACCAGGGAGGGCAGAGGGGACGGTGTTCCCAGCAGAAACGCTTGTTCCACATCACTGAGTTAAGTGGTTTGGCCTTTGTGCCTGCCACAACTTCTGTGGGAACAAATAATTATTATAGGATTTGGCTTAGTATTAATAATGTTGTAATGATGTGCTTATGCCTCCATATGGGATGCATTGTGCTTAAAGACTGGAAAACGGAGGAAATATTTCAATATATTCAGCTTGTGGCGACAGAGGATGGATCCAGCAGCCCCTCCTTGTATGAAACGTGCAAAATCATTTCATTTTGCCTTGTAGTGGCTGACAGGTCTGCACAGAATGAGCTGTCAAGGGCAGTAACTTCGTAAAGTGTTCTGAGCTACTTGCAATTACCTGACCATATTCTACCATTAATTACGTTCTCAGGTCACTGCAGCACCGAAAGAAATGAAAATAGATAAGACAGAATGAAATATTAAGCTTTCTTCGTGTAACTTTTTTTCTGATGAAATCTATACTTCTGCAGAAATAATACTGGAATTAAACAAGTGGTTATTTGGAGCTCCACTTACTTCCTACAGATCAACACACAATTTGTGTTGCAGCTCTATACAGGCTAAAGCTGTAAAATGTAAAACATGGAACCCAAAAAAAGTTCTTTATGTACCTTGTCCTGGCCTTTTGCAAGGTAATTGCTATGGAATGTGCTGAGCATGTGGCCATGTCAGTGGGGTTTCTCATTGTTGTGTTTTATTTCAGCATTTATTTCACAGTTTAGTGTGGCTGAAAAGTTTGTTTAGCTTTTTCTCTTCCACAGGAGCACCTACTTCATCTCAACATGGTAGGACTGTTACAGACAGCACATTCAGAATTCCATGGTTATCCAGAATTTGTGAGTCCCCCTTCTCTGAGCAAGCAATATTACTGTTACAGAACTCCTGCATGATTGCATACTGCACACACTTCACTTGCTTTTTCCACTGACTCTCTACATCAAACAATTAAACACTTAGAGTGGCAGTGTTTACAACAGCCGAGCAAACCTTTTTGGAGTAATTGAAAATAGAAATGAAGTGAAAATAGGCTGTTTTACTGGAAAACAGAAATTCAGAAATGTACTCTAGGTGTTGCTTTCCCTTTCCCGAAGCAGAACCTGAAATCACCCAGAGCCTTCACAGTTCCTTCCATTTGATGCACCCCTTGAGATCATTTTCACTGACTTTTTTTGTGCTGTCCTTTGAAATCATAAGATTGAGGGGAGCACTAAAAAGTGGATTTTGTAGAACCACTTATTTATTTTCTTCAGAATTGAAATGATCCTGAGACCATTTTTGAATTCTTGGGAAGTTAACTGAATGTATCACGAAGAATAATATTTCCATTCTGTTTTTTTTTTTTTTTTAATCTATCAAAAAGGACAAGGAATATACCTGAAGGGGCTTGTAGCAGAAACATGAATAAAATGCTGTAGCCTCTTTGACTTCCCTGCAGATGTTTGGGTCTCCAGATATTTTGCCACTTTTAAAGGAAGATCAAAGGAGATTCAGAGAATGAGGAGATCATCCCCTGCTGATTTTAATGAGCAATCCTTTCGCACTTCTTTATTCTTGAAAGCCTCTTGAAATTTTCATAACTTTTGCTTTGTATAGAACAGATGGTGGAATAAATAATTTGGTGTTTTGATTTGGTTTTTTTAATGGTATTTAAGTCCAGTTCAACATTTCTGTCTAATTCCTTAGCAACTGCTCTAACAAATACATTCAACATTGGAGGGTTTGCTGCCATTCTTGCTGGTTTAGATAACTTCTCCACTGCCTAATGCATGAAATCATATTTCTGCCCACATATCTAAAAGCAGGTTTAATAAAACACATCAGATTTACTGATCTGACCTCCTCATTTGCACATTTGTATTTATTTTTCTGAGGGTGTGAATCCCTCAGTGCCTTCTTTCCTGATCCATATGCAATACCACTGAAGTTTAGCACTTAGCAATGGTTGATTAATTTTAAAATTCTGCCTTTCTCTTGATACCTAAAAAAAATTTCTTTTTATTTGTACTTTAGTTCCTTTTAGTGCCATCAATACCATTTTTCCTATCCCTTTTTTAGGAAATCTACAATATATAGTCTTGTTTGCTCTTGTGTTCCAAATGCAGACCTTTGTTTTAGGTTTGTATCTTCTCATAGGGCATTGTTTGGTTTTGTTTTCCCCTCCTTAACACTAAAGGAATGCACAAGTTGTTATTGAATAATGTTTTTGATGTTTTTTATTGTTCCCACAGTTTTCTTTATTCTATTACTTCATTATATTCCAAAACTAGTACTTTGTTTCAGTAACTTGTCTTTTTTGCACTCTGGTCCTTGCATTTCTCCAATTCTGAAGGGGAAGCATAGATATAATTCCAGTTGTAAGAAGTTTCTCTTTAATTTACAGTTGCAGACACCCCTTTTAAGGAACAAATCAGTTTTTTAGCTTTTTTCTTTTCACCTCAAATGTGTTCTCTGTGCCTTCTTTTGATGTAATCTTTTTCTCACCTTTTTTACCCCAAAATTAAGATATCCCACATTTGAGTATCATCTACATAGTCATTGTTTTTTTCAGATGTCCTGCTCTTTTCTTCAATTTCTTAAACAGGCACAGTACATTTCTTAAACTGTACAGATTCAACTCTACTTTGATTGCCTTACCAAAAAACCTATTAGTAGGTCTGTGGTTCTCTGTGCAAATTATTTTTGTCATTTTATCCTGGAGATTGAGGTTGTTTCCTGCTTGATCATTTATAGGCATATTTCTGATACGAACATGTAATAGAAAAATAAATAGGAAATAGCTGCTTCATCCACCAAGGTTGACTACTGCTTATTATTCCTTTGAGAGCCTTTAAATTGCCTTGTTCAATTTCCTTTGAAAATAAATCCCCATAATAAAATTACTGTATATAAAAGAGACATGAGAGTGCAGGTTGCTTTTAGGTAAGCATAATGTTTGAGCTTTGTAGACAATGTGAAGGTGATTTAGGTTTTTCAAGTGATGGAAGGTTTAAGAAAACAACTGTGATTTATTTTCTGTAGGAGATGTCTTGGTATCAAACTTGCACTTCTCAGTGCAAAGGAATCTTGATGTGCTTGTCTTTAGGCCAAATGGCAAGAAAGGTTTTTTTAATCTTCTGAGCATTCTTCACTAAATGACACTATATTTTACATAAAAAAAGATGGATATATTGGTCCTTGAATAATATTTTTCCAGTAGGAAACAGTTTGGGACTATGTTCTGCACTGTGCATTAAGTAATGCTATTTTAGTTATTATTAAGGAAATATTTATATTAAGGCAGTTACCCAAAAAAAACCCCAAAACATGAGCAGATGAGTAAAAGGGAACAGTGGTGGAAGGACTTGCATTAGTTCTGGTGGATTTTTATATTCTCCAAATAATTACACTCTGAGAAGGTGCTGACAATCTGAACACAGGGCTCTTCAGTTAGAAATGTGTGCCTGTTAAAGGCATGTTTAAGGAGGAATGTTAGGTGCACATTTCCTTGCTTTCCATGCTCAGACTGAAGAATAATCATTCTGTTTGGGAGAACAAAGCTTTATAGCACAAAGAGAACTGCTTGCCCTTGAAGCTGTGATGACCCATTAGGAGAATCACCTTGGGTGGACTCCTTTGCTTGCAAGCCATCCTGGTGGTGGATTTGGGGTAGACTAAAGAGAAGTCAGGCCAATGTCTGGTGCAAAAAGAAGGGACTTTTCATCTAAAGATGTATTAAAGTAAAATTTTAATTAACAATGCAGGATTCTGGTTAAAGGTGTTTAAATGAAATTCTCAGCCCTTTTAGCTTGTTGATTTTGCAGCCAAAAAGCCAGGAAAGATACATTTATTAAGCACCTGCTTAAACAGGAATATGGCTAAGACAGAGAATGATTCTTGAGAAAGGTGAATTTTTAAGATGGGTTGCATTTTTAGAAATCCCTGTTGGCTTTGATATTCAGTGTTATTTTTTCTGAAAATGGTTTTCCCTTCCCCTTCTGTCTGGGGAGATCCTGGACCCAGCCATCAAGATCAATAGGCAAACAAATCTGAATGGCTCTAAAGAAGTCAGGTAATAAATGAGCTGCAAGTTTACTTTGGAACTGGTCCTGCAATCTTTATCTTTATTTAAATCTGTGAACACCAGACTGCATTTGTACATTTGTCCAAAGCCCTGTGTTTGTGGAGACCTCTCAAAAGGGACATAAACAAGTTTTGGCACAATTCGTGACTTTGTTTAGCATGAGGGGATGGTGCAACACAGCTTCAAGTGTCTAATATCTAATTAGCATATGCAGTTTCTGCAGGTGTAGTGGTGTTAACACCTCGTGTCAGCTAGGCAAGTTTAAAATTAATTTAATTGAGGGACATTTCAGTGGCTTGAAGAAAAAACAGATGATTAATTAGTGGCCAAAAGAGTGAAAAACAAATGTAGTATCTTTTCCAATTGAAAGCAGAATCAATGCATGTGTGGAAACTGCCAGCTCAAAAGGAAGCTGGAGCTCTCAGCTGCTTCTTCTGATCATATCCAGAAAAGAAGCACATGGAACTCTTCCCCTTGTGTTCAAAAATATTACTCTGTATCACTGCTAAAGCAAACTGCATGCTGAATTTGAGAGCATATAAAAGGACTTGAAAAAAAATTTTAAAAATAAACAAACCCTCTTTGTTTGAGGGTTGTTTCCTGTAATATCCCAAATAATGCAAGATCTCCAGTTTCCCCTGTCTTTCCTTTTTTATAATATAGTTTTGGAATGCATCTTTCTCTCCAGTGAAAGCAGCTTTATTGTATTTAAATCCTTCAGTGCAGTCAGCAGTTTCCCATCATGCCATCTGTCTGTTACCTGGAATTAGAGGACAAGTACAGCATTGCTTTTTGTAATAGCTTTTCTCTGCTATACTTGGTCACTGAAAGTGTTGAACAATGATCAATAACCTATTTCATGTTTAGAAAATTTACATGGAAACATCAAATCTTTTAATAGAAATGTCCTCAATCTTATAAATAATTTAAAAAGAGTAGCACTCTAGGGAAAGTAATAACCATTTAAGCCTGAACTGAGCTACCTCTGGCTGATAAAAATGGTCATTAATTATTTGAGAAAGGTAGCTGTATCTAATGCACTCTTCAGAAGTAAGAGCTAATAAATATACATACTGCATAAAGAAAATATATTGAATTATTTCATTGGGTATTTGTCAAGATCATTCAGGTCTCAAAAAAGACTTCAGAAATCAAGAAAAATATAATATGAATGGTTACTTCAGTTGTAGCAATAACCCCCAGTTCTCCTGCTAAACTATGAATTTGCTTTTATTTTTTTCTGGTTTTGAAGACAGATTATTTATTCAAGCTTGTGAACATTTTAAATGTTAGAGGGAGACAGTACAACTGTTTAGGCTTGCCAAGTGGATAATACACCATATGTCTCAGGTTGGGAGGACCTCTGGGCATGTTCAGTAATCCCTCAGACGTTCCAGCTGGCTACTGTCACATGCTCCAATAGAGGCAGTTCCAGACATTGTCCTTCCCAAGGGAAGTCGAAGATTAACTACCAGTATGAAGAAAAGACATTTATTACAGTGCTTCAAACCACCTCAGTCACAGGGGAGTGCTGAGAGCCACCACAACTGTTGGGCAACACTTGATTTCAGACTCGGAGTCACTCGCATGAGTTCCTACTCACATTTATTATTCAGATTCCCACTGAACATCTGTGCCAGCAGCACTGCCAGGATGCTGTTTCACTGTGATGGGTTAAGAATATTTTCAACTGAAAACAACAAAAAAAATACAGACCTCTTACACCATGCTGTGTTGACAATGCCTGTCCTATGATGACCAGCTAAAAATGGTTTTCTGCTAGAAAGCAGTGAAATGCATTTTAGAAATCAGTTAAATCCACACCTTGTGATTTGTTCCAGTCCTGTGATAGCCATAAAATTCATACAGCGGAAAAGCAAATTTAAGTTTGTTGTTGCTTCTGTTTGCACTTTATATTTGCAAGTTTTGACCAAATATTTGGTTTTGCCTAGCAACCTTCAGTGAGGTTGGAAGTGTTGCCCGAGTGACAGGAAAGAAGGAATGAAATGTTCTTGCTCACCACTGTAATGGGATGTGTTTGTGTTTTTATGGGTTTTTTAGTCAAGCATTTTTAATATTTCCTGTGAAATAGAAGTAAATCAATGCACAGACAACCTGGTCTTTTAGTGGATACTTGATAAGTGGATTGAGGATTTCCATCTTGCCAAAGATAACCCAGATACCCCCACACCTGTGACTATGGAAATGAAACTGGCTGACCACTCGTGTCAGAAGTTGCAGGTGTTGCTGGGACTCACAGGGAGGTGACATTTGTTACTATCAAATTAATATCTCTGGGAAGGTCTGTGCTCAATTTTTTATATTACTTATTGACACTCTCAGGGGGAAAAAAATTTGTTGCCAATTCAGGATGAAGAATGACTTTAGAAGTGCAGGTTTGAATCCTGAATCACTGTAGTGTTAATTATTGTGGACAGGATTGAGTGAGGGAAGGAATTCCTGGCGTAGTCAGATGTGTCCATTTCCCTTTCATGTGTATCCTATATTTTTAATGCAACTTTGTGCATTAAATTGGGATAGAAGTACATAACACTTCCTACAGTTTCATGTTCTGCCTCAGTGACAGGGATTATTGGGTGGAAAGTCTCTTTTTAAAAAGAGGGAATGTGCCTTTTTTAGAAAGTGCAGTGCATCTAATCAGCAAGTCTCCTAATCCCTCGCAGGCCTGGAGATCTCTTCATACTCCATTGTCTCTTCCATATGGCTCAGTGTGAGATGGATGTGCCATGGCTGAGGGGTGGCGCAGCGAGTGCTGCTCACAGCCTTGCTGGCAAGCGCTCACCACGAGCTGCAGACCATGCTCACCCAGCTTTGAAATCAGACATCCCCTCTTCGCTGCTGAGGGTGCCTGCAAGAATGTTTGCCTCAAGGTTTTTTCAAGCACAGAGGCCTGATCTTAAATTGTTCCTCATGTCAATTTTTGCCCCTTATTACAAGCAGAAGATGCAGTGGTTCCATTATTCATACCAACTGGGTAGTGATTTTTTTTTTTTTTTTGTATGAGTTTTATGGTTCAAGTTGCAGCAGTACTAAGAAGGTCCTTGTTGTTGGCTATTTCAGCTACAGTGGCAATTTTGAGGCAAAGATGAACTCAGGATTGAGTAGCAGGCTGCAATCAGAGAATTATATTAGAACTGCCTTCTGCTGAGTTTGCTTTGCTTTGTGTCTCTGGGAGCTGCTTGTTTCAAACTTGCTGATTCTGTTGCCACATAAAACCACCATGTGAAATCCAGTGGTTCCTTGTTGGGCCTTGCAGGAGGATTATGTGCCATACAGGACTAGAGCAGCAATTTATAACCTGACACCCGTTCACATTCTTCCTGCAATCCCGGCAGTGCACCATGTCCAGGATCCTGGTTCCCAGCTTGAAAAATTGCTGCCAGACAGCTGACAGGGCAAATAAGTGGGAGTGATGGATAGCTCTTATATTTATAGCCAAGATTATTTATTCTTGTAGAAGTTCAAGGTATCATATTCTTCCTTATCCTTGCTTGTGAGGGAATGCAAATATATTGATTCCACGTCACCTTTTGGTGAGGTTTGGATTCTGGATTTGTCACTGTAATTTCCATTAATCAGTGAAGATGACAAGCCATGTGTGCTCTCAGGAACAGCCAGCACTTGGTCTGTGTCGCTATGGGGCAGATTGAGGGCAAAAAAATTTGGCAACAGCTCCTTCTATAAATAGGTGATCAATTCTTTTGTGTTATGTGATGCATTTTTCTATTTAGTATTATTTCTTATGATGTGATTTTAATTGATGTGCTTTATTCATATACTAAAAACATACTCAAGCCAGGACAATCTTTATCATTCCATATTCAGTGCATTTCTTTATAACCATCTGCATTTTTTCACTATGAAATACTCCAATTCAGAATAGTTCACTGCTCAAAATTTTTCGTTTGCTGGTTCTGTAAGTCAGTATCTTCCTGCAACACATTAGTTCACGTTTTCCTAGGTATTTCAGGTTTATGAAAGATGCCTTGCATTATATTGATATATTAAATTAGTTGTTCTTTTCCTATTCCGAACTAGTGCCATGTTTGCCTTTTTTTTGTTACTCTACACTAAAACAATCATTTCAATATTTTCACATTTACCCCCAAAACAATTTCCTGATGATTATATTTAATTTGAAATTACCATCTTGGAGCTTGCTTCATCTGAAATAGTTTTTTCCTCCTCCTTTAACTTTTACCCCATCTTTGGAGCTCTATTTATCCAACCTCTGCTGTGATTTAGCCAGGCAATTTAAAAGCATTTACACTGATGCAAATGGGACTTAGAAATGTTTCCTATTATTGAATTTAAGTGGCATGGATCTAGGAATGATTCAGCAGGTGAGCAGCAGTGGTGCAAGGGTGGGGATTTAGCCCAGGTGGATGGTTCCAATAAGGTCAGCACTTCGGACTGCATCGAGGTCAGCACAGCAGAGATTCCATCTTCCACTCTAGTTGTTATTTTCTTCTTTCATTTTGCCAGTTCTCTCATCCAGCTTCTCTTGCTTTCATCTAAGAAAGCATATTTGTATAGCATTCTTTCTGGCAGAAGAGTTATAGCTATGTGCTTCTCGTGTCAGGATAAACATTTTTCTGCAAATTGTTAAGAAACAATATTGTTTCTTGACAAGTCAAACTGCAGTTCCTTCACAGAGCTTCAAATCAAAGGAGACAGTCTTTAAAAGAGATTGTTGTGTATGTCTTTAAAGGCATCTGAAAGGCATTAACCTGGTAAAAAAAAAAAAAAACAACAACAAACTGAATACAGGTAAAATGTGCTGTATGATAGCTGATATTACAAAAGGAATAGTAATGGTATTTGAAGCAGAACATGTAAATCACTCACTACTTTAGTGAAGCAGCTCTGCTTGAAGTTCCCTTTTTTTTATTATAAGTTTATACATATTTAGAAACTAGTACTTTGAGAGGAAAATCAGGATAAAAGCAATGCTAGTATTTATCCTTCTGGAAGATGCTCCCTTCAATGCATGTGTGAATGAGTATTAAGGAGAAAAGTGTACAGTTGGAGTTACACAATGTAGTGTACATGCAGGTTCCTACTTCTGGCCCCATAGATACACTGCTTTGTCCTTTAGAAGAAAAGTAAATTTTCTCCAGCATTGTTACAGATTTCTTGATGGTAGGAAGGGGTGTCTCTGTCCTGCTGTAGACAAGGAGTTTGTTTTGTGAAATTAAACTTCCATTATCTCACATTTATACTGGGTCTGCTGCTTTATCAGAGAAACAAAAGAGAAAAACGAGGAGTTGTCCCTTTCTTACATAATCCAGTTCATCTCTCCTGACATGTTGGCATATTTCCTCCTTACAGCTCATCTATGTCTTTAGCATTTTAGTCGTGTTCAACAGCTTATTGAATGTGTCAAAATGTTGTGATGTATGTCTTCTCAAGGAGCGAAGCCACATCCTCCCATGTTATTTATGCTGTATAGCAGGGATGGAAAGCTTGACATACATTTAAATGTCCACATTTCTATTTCTCCAGCATTTATCACTTTGTTCAAACATTTGTTCTTGCTTTGCGCTTTCTTATCATTGAATTTCATTTTCTGTCAATTTGAAACATGGTGTAAAACACTGAAGTGCAAGATGTAAAAGGACATGGGATAAGCAAACAAGAGCTTCTCTAACCCTCAAAATTTGCAAATATCTCAATTAGCAAAGAAAGATGAGATGAAAATAAGATTATTTTTTTTTTTTTCACAGCCTGTTTTTTGGTAGTGGGAGCAGCAGAGAGGTGACTTCTGTGAGAAGCTGCTGGAAGCTTCCACCATGTGCAGCAGAGCCAATCCCTGATGGCTCTGAAGATGGACCTGCTGCTGGCTAAAACTGGGCCAGGGAGAGAGGTTGGTAACACCTCTGTGATAACAGATTTAAGAAGAAAATCAAAACAAAGTGGGGCACAGCTTTTTCTTTCAGTCAGAGAAGAGGAGAGGTGAGAACATGTGAGGGAAACAACATGGCAACACCAAGGGCAGTGGAGAAGGAGGGTGAGGAGCTGTTCCAGGTGCCAGAGCCAAGATTCCTCTGTGGGCTGTGCTGAGACCATGGTGAAGGAGCTGTGCCCCTGCAGCCCATGGACATCCACGGGGGATGCAGAGATCCACCCACAGTCCCTGGGGATCCCCAGGGATGCAGAGATGCATCCACAGCCCATGGGGATCCCGAGGGATGCAGAGATCTCCCCACAGCCCCTGGGGATCCCCAGGGATGCAGAGATCCCCCCACAGCCCCTGGGGAGGTGCCCTTGCCAGAGCAGGTGATGCCTGCAGGAGGCTGTGCTGCAGTGGAGACCCTGTGGAGAGAGGGCCCTGCTCCCAGGCTGGAGCAGCCTGTCCTTGGGGGGCTGCAGCCCGTGGAGCAGTGACCCAGGGCACAGCAGGGTGGGGAGGGCTCTGCCTGCCTGGGGCAGGGACTGACACTGCAGCAGGGTGGGGAGGGCTCTGCCTGGGCCAGGGACTCACACTGTAGCTGTTTTGGCAGGACTGCTGCTCATGAGAGTGGATCCATGCTGGAGAAGGTCACAGAACTGTCTCCCATGGGAAGGGACCCCACGGCCTCACAGGGGAAGGGCTACTCTCCCGGAACAGAAGAAGAAAACCTCAGGTGACAAACTGACCAAAACTCCCAGGGAGACAGGCCCTGTCTCCTTGCACTGTTGGTGGGAAGGAGGGAGGGTCAGGGGGAAGAAAAGATCCTTTTATGGGTTTATTTTTACTTCTCATTGTCCTCCTCTGACTCTGTTAGTAGTAAATTCACTTTGTACCTCTAAGCGGGGCCTGTTTTGCCCCTGAAGTGTTTTCTCCCGGTCCTTATTTCACCTCATGAACCCTTCATTCATTTTTTTCTCTTCTCTGCACAGCTTGGCAGGAGAGGGCAAATGAGTGGCTTCTGTGGGTGCCTGGCAAGTGTCAAACCATGTCACTATGAAATAAGTAAATTTTTAAAAAGAAATCTGTTGCCCAGACTAGCAGATGAGACTTTGCGTTTAGCTCCACAAGGTCTGTGGTGGGAACTATCAGCATTTTCTCAATGCCCTTTATAAGGGCAGGGATTTCTTCTATTTCCTTACCAGGCCAGATCCTGAGCTGCTTTCATCTCTCCTTGCTCTACTGCCTTCAAATGAAACATGACAGTTTAGCAAGTTAGAATTCAGCAAGTACTGTGCATTAATTTGATGCTCATGCTGTTGTTTCCTGTCACAAGTAAGGTTGCTGTGTCCCGTTCACATTTCCAAAGCATTTTTCTTTTGTATGAAATGAATTTTGAAAATGTTAGCTCTCAGCTCCAAATAAACACCTCAGATTTATTTATTATGTATACACTAATATTATATTTATAAATCAAAGCTTCATTTTCTTGAGGCTTAAGTAATGGGTTGAGAGAATGGTAGGAAAAAGACCACAGAACATGTATGTTACCTAATTTGTTTACATGTTTTTTTCCAGTATGTTTTTAAATTGAATAAGTATTTAAAAAGTTAACATAGATAATGTCAGATACATATATATTTTATTATGTAGGAAGCATCATTAAATAACTCTATACTTCTATGAAGATTTTTCATATAACTTACCGGGAGGAAAAGTCCAAGTACTGGGAAAGATTTGTCCATATAACTCACAGGTTTGACTGTAAAAGCAAGGCTAGCACAATAGAATTTATTTTCAAAATAGAGAAAATAATGCATAACATATAAAAAGTAAACAAGAAACCTCGATAAATTTAGCCATTCATAATAAATAAAACAGCTTAGACCTATCAGTCCTCAGCTTAGAAACACTGATTAATTTTTCTTTCTGGTGCAAATTATGGAACTGTGGATCTGGCAGGAGTGTAGTTACATCTGGGAGCAGCAGCATGTCTTTAAAAAGTGAGTTGTTTGCTACAAGGGCTCTTGAGGGCCATCTGTGTACTCTGCAGAGCAGACCCGTTTGGGCTGGAGCCTGAGGTCACATTCCCTCCTGGATGACAGGAGTGCTAAACCACTGTAATTCTCAGCCAAGGGACCCGGGGCAACATCCCACATGGGGCAGCTGGATTTAGGATCAACTTAGAAAATGAAATCCTAGGAAATTTATCAAGCCCAGTTTGTGTGTCCTTGCTTCCTGCTTTTCCCCTATTTTTATTTATTCAGACTGAGAACTGTGCGTGCTTAAATACAGCACCTACATTTTCACATTTTCACAAAAACTGGGATGGTTTTTGAAAGAAAAAAAAAGGCTCAAAATAGAAATTAGGCATTTTATTACTCTGCCAATGTCAGTTCAGTTCACAATGCTTTCTTCCCTTAAGGCTTAGCTTAATTGTGTATATTTGCTAAAGACCTGCATGTATATAATAACGTGACAAAGGTTCCACTTTCTGTATGCACATATGTATAATTTAAAAGGTATTTAATAGTATGTGCCAAATCTTCTTGAGTTATTAATATGTAGGCTAATAAATTCAACCTGTATACCTCTAAAATTTGACATCCCCAAGTTCTCCCAGTGATATTTTACTCTCTTCTAAATGAAAGCCTCATGAAAATGCTTTAAAGCTCTGTCTTGGGGTGATTTTATGATGATTAGTCTATTCCCTGGTCATCTATTTTCAGCCCAAAAATGGTTTCTGTAGTTTTAAGCTGGGGAGGAGAGAGGGGGGAGCCTTGGGGCTCCTTGATAAGCTCTGCTTTCTCTACAGCCCTATTTTATTCCTCAAATAATAGGGAATAAGTATTCATGTATGTTTCTAAAATGTTTGTCTGGAATGCCTGTTTTATATTATGCTATTTGAGTGTACTTCTCTCAGTTTAGCAACAGCAAATGTTCATGAATTAATTTCTTCATTCAGAGGGAAGGGTTTTGAAGTCTATAGCAATCTTTGCTACACAGTGTCAAAAATCAACCATCCTTGTGTGAGTCCCACTTCTTCTGATTCTTGCCAGACACGAAAATAGCTCAATCTTCTCCATTTTGTAGAGAGATAATTTCCTTTATTTTCTTGGCAAAATTCCTTAATTAATATAGATTTTCATTAATTTATGACTTTGGGTTTTTAAATTAGTACTATTTATAAAAGGTAGACTAAAAAACGGAAAGAAAACATAATTGTTGTATTATCATACCAGCACAAACACTATAAACAATAATTTAGGCCATGAGGAAAAACTAATAATTTAAATGTATAATAAACTGGTGTAGTATTTAAATATATTATCACACATACAGCATTTAAATGTAGACTATTAAAAATGCTTCAAAAATTATAAAGCAATAAAAGACAGTTATGAAAATACCCTAAAAAATAACTGTATTTTGAACTTAATACAAAAAGTAAGATTTGTTTCTCAGTTGAAATACATTTCTAAGGTAACTCACTCTACTGTGTTGAACCCTATTTGCACCATTAAATGATAAGTTTTCTTTATTTTCTTGGTGTGTCAGCCACGCTTTAGAATGTGCGAAAAATCATAATTCTTTATACCTAGCACCTAGAGGTTAACCACTTTGAGCATTTTAGCCTGGTTTTTTTAGTGTGAAAAGCAAGGGGAAGTCACCTTTAATGCTAACAAGATCATTGTCTTATTAAAAAATTAATCCATACTGAATTCTAGAATAGAATAATTTATCATGAGAAAATGTCTGCCCCGGTGAGCAGACAATTTATAAATTGTGCTATTAAGATGACTAGTATTTATTCAAATTACTCTTAAATATTTAAAATATTGTATCATTAAATTCCTGTCTAAGTTTCTCTGGCTTGTTTTAGTTCAGGGCTCAGGTCTGGTGTTGTGGCATGTGAGGTGAGAATTTGGGAGTTAAAAGTCCAGTAAAATGATGGAAAGTCACGTTCTGAGTGAGTCCAAACTTCACAAAGTCCTTACAGTTGTATATAATGTCAGATTAAGAGATAATTTGGTTTGGTTTTCATAATCTAAATAATAATTGATGGAGCTTACCACATAGAAGTGTATTAAAAATGCATTGTGAGTGGCAGAAATAATTATAGGCTCATTTTCTTGTCATTATTGCTGCAGATTTATTAGCATTTTAATTTTTATTCCTGTATTTTGTGGTGTTTGCAACTGGGGTGTGAAATGTTGCTTGATGGTAACTTTTGCAGCACAAAGTTTCTCACAGCTGTCCTTGTGTTGTGTCTCTGCAGTGAGCTGTGTGTCAGTCACTCCTGGAATTTTGTGTTAGATTACGATATTTGAATTGTTCTTTCAGAAAAAAAAAACCCCTGAATTGAGGAGGAGGAGACATAAAAGATAATTTTCTTATTTTCAAGGCCTAAGCTTAGTTTTCCTGCTATACCTTGCTAAGTAACAATAAACAGCATGCACTTCTGGGCTCTTAGGGTGTTATTTAGGATGGCCTCTCTAAGGATATTTTCATATCTCTTGTCTAATAAACGATGTGCAATAGATAATACTGGTAGTGTTAATAGGGTTTTTGAGAAATAAATAGTATAGGTTGAATAAATAAAAGCTCTTTCAAGTACAGGACAGCTGTCTCTGTGAGATGAAATCTGGACCACAGTAAATTGTTGAAATTCCTATGGACTTCAGGGTCCAGGATCTCACCCCAAAACTTCAGCAGGAGTGCCATCTGTGTTACAGCAATGCTGTGAGGAGATGTTAAGGAGATGACTGAAAAAAATGACTTTGTAGGGATTTGTGTAGAAAAAACAACTCTAGGCAAGCAGCTCTTTGAGGGGAACTGAAGAAAAGTGACAACCTAAAAATCAGCAAAATATTTCTTCCTTCCTTGCAGTCCATACTTCTTATTCTTGTACATTGTTATTTAAATATGCTTTATTCATGTCTTCATGACACTGTAGCTCAAATGTGATTTTTAGATCAGTGCTTTTTTTTCTTTTTTTTTGTTTCACTTCACTAGAGAAACACTTCGGATGAGTTATTTACACACCAAAAAAACCCATACAGATCTAACTGAACAGAAAAAAATCTGAAAAATTTCAGAACCTTTTTTTGAGAGGCCTCAATTTCCCCATAGATTCATGGCTCTTCAGTTTGTTCCAAAATTATTTTTACTATTATTATCATTATCATCATCATCATTATTATCATTACTATTTTTATTACTGTTCTTTTCTGGTGGGCTTATGGTGGGCTTATGGAAGATGTTGCATCTCTTGTGGTGGTTCTATGATATTTGTATGTCCACAGATATCATTTTCTATTAAAATGCAATGCAAAGCAGTTTTCTTTCATTTGAACATGGATGAGTAGTTGATAGGAACAAGTCAAGTATCAAGATAATTTCAAACTCCTTTTTTATTGGAACATAAGGTTTTCATTGCAGCAGATTCTTGGTTTATGTACTCTTACAATTTGTCCAGTGTCAGACAACTCAGAGAGAAAGGTCTATAAAACTGTGTAATGGATTGAATCCAGTAACTGCCTCCTGGGTCTACTTTCTTCCTAATCACAGCAATTAGTACAAGTCTTATGCTCATGAAGCATGAAAATCCAGATTCGTTATATTTTATGTCTAACCTCGAGTTTCTTTGGATACTTCAAACATGCAGTGCTGTAAGTGTGTATAAAGGTAGGGTAATTTTTAAAGGTGTTTGGCCTTCTCACTCTCTGTTAAACTCCAGAGATTGTATAGCACACTTAGAATTGGAAATTATTTTTTGTTTATATTTGCATTTTTACTATTTTTGTACTTTTGTCAGAAAAGGTAAAGAACATGGAGGTGACTTCTTGGTACAGTGTAAACATTTGGTTTGCTGTAAAGATCTACCCATTAGAATAGATAAACCTTTTCCTTTTCCATGTCCCTTTTCTAAGTATTTTTTTCCTTTTAATCCCTGTTTCCATTCTGTGTTGTGGAGAGAAAACCAAGAAGTCATATGCTGACATTTCCAGCTCTCTTTACCTTCATAAATTTCTGGGTTTTATTGTCAACCCAATCATTTTCTCTATGCAGTGTATTGTAATTGCTATTATGATGGTAATAGTGAGTACATTGTTTTCTGAATGTTTATTTCATTGAAGATATCCAAGGATCTGAATCAATTGTGTATTTAAAGTATAGTGCCACATTTATTAATAGTATCTTTCTGTCTCATATTGCCTGCTAACACAGATTTCTGCTGGACCTCCCAGTTGTATAGACTTCTTAAACTTTGTTTTGTGTTTCTACTGGTGGAAAAAATAGTGAGACAGTATCAATTTTTTTTTTTCCTTTGGTATAGAATTCGTAAATATTTTGTACTGCCCATTCTTCTCCAAAGAGTTGCTACACTGAGAGATTTACATTTAGTTTGTGGTCTGAAATTTGACAGCAGGTTGAAAGAAGGGGAATATTGAGGCTCAAATGCACAGTGCTTATATCTGAGACAGCCAAGTCTCTTGTCTGCCTGCCTGGGAATGTGGAGACTCACAGCAAATGGAGAGGAAAGAATTCCACTGATTCCAATTGGCTGACTGTGTAGAAAACATTACTCTGCTTCAAATGATATATTTTTAAAAAATGAGGGGTTTGTGTTTGTGTTTTGGATTCAGTGTGGAAGAGTGTTTTCTCTTCCTAATTAATCTCTAGATACCTGACTTTTAAAGAATTCCAGACTCGCTAGACCCTGGAGGAGTAAAATGAAGAGTGAATTTTCTTGCCAGACTTTAAATATGAAACAGAATGAGAGCACAACAATTAATTTTCAAAGTGCACATGCAGACAATTTTATGTATGGTCATGACCCAAGATATGGAAACTTTTTCTGTACCTCAACTGGGAGCTGACTAAGCTGGGTCTTGCATGTATTCACATGAAGCCTACAAAATATTCAGACTTTAAAATCAGCATGAAGTCTATCTTTTGACCATTTTTTTTTTATTTCAAACTGGTCTTGAGGATTAAGAAGCTCAACATTTCCACTAGAAGTGTCTTTAGGTAGTTTTAACCTCTCCTGAAGATTGCTCTTGGTTTTTGAAGTAGTTTTTAGTTGGGAAAGTTCACAGCTGGTTACTTGTAGCTTTTTGATTCCTTTGTTTTTGGCATAAAAGCATATGTAAGATATGGAAGTATTATGGACTGATGTGTTAAATGTGTTTCCTTACTCTCAAATACTTCTGGGAGACAAGAAATCCCCTCACTCCAGCTCACCAGAACGCACTCTGGGCAAAGGGTGCAGTCCACTCCTCCTGGGCTCACACCCTGCACAAGGCCAAGGAATGTGACATTTTTTCATTGCCTGTTCCCAGTGATAAACAGTGAAAAGTGGGGACAGAAGGCATAGGCAGGGTGGAATATTTACTTTCCCAGACACAGACAGAACTCCCAAGTGAAACACAGAAGGTCCTAAAATTATTTTAGAAAGCTCTCTTATCTCTTGTCCTCTGTCATTGTATCAAAACCACTGACAGTTTTAATAATTTTGGGCAAATCTTATTTGGTACCATATCTTGTACCTGACAGCAAATGAGGGCTTCTTTGGGTTAAGTGTAGAACATAAAAGTGTTTGGTTTGTCACAATAAACCATCTTCTGTCACTATAGGACACGAAAAGAATGACACACACATGTCAAGTCGTCGGGGCGAGGAAAAGGCAGGTTTATTTCTTGACCTCAATTTATATAGATTTTGGACAATGACCAGGGGTTGGAGGATGAAGGTTGCCTCCTCTCCAACCACACTGGTCAAACTAGAAGTCCATCAAGTTTCTCCTCCTCAAGAGAGGAATGTCAGCAATAAGATACAGTTACAGAAACATTGCTTTATTTGCATGAAAATGTGTGAGTAATTCCATTACAAAAATGTAAGCTATCAGAAGGCTAAAATGAACAGGGTGACAATTTTCTTTGGAGCAAGCAAAGAAGTCTGTGTGCCTTTGTTCCCCATTGCTGTGAATATTGTTCTTGCACAGAAACCTGTGCTTCCCTAAAGGGAAGCTCTTCACAGAAATGTGGAAGTTTTATAGTGGGCAGCTCTACCAAGTAGCACTTCTGAGGTCTGGCAGGGGATTTCTGGGGAGAAGAGGTCAAACAGCATGGTCAGCCTCAGCAGTTAAGGCAGGTTCAATGGCCTCTTCCCAAGAATGCATCCTAGAGCCCCACTCCTTACAGCTCTGCTGGACCTCTCTAAAAGCTAAAACTGTGTTAAACTGCTGGGTGCTGAGCCAGCCTCAGGCAGAGTCTTCCAGCTTGAGCATCTGTGCAGACACTCCACAGCCCAAACTGCTTAGTGAACTGGTCATCACACTTGCATGATTTAATGAAGTTTTAATAATAAAAGTTCCCCAGACCTTGCCTGTCCGCTCTTCAGAGAGCACATGGGAAAAGGAGTGTTTAGGAAAAGATAAGGTTTGTCCAAAAATATTAAAGCTGTCAGTGCTTTCAATACAATGACAGAGGACAAGAGATAAGAGAGCTTTCTAAAATAATTGTAGGGCCTCCTGTGTTTCACTTGGGAGTTCTGTCTGTGTCTGGGAAAGTAAATATTCCACCCTGCCTATGCCTTCTGTCCCCACTTTTCACTGTTTATCACTGGGAACAGGCAATGAAAAAATGTCACATTCCTTGGCCTTGTGCAGGGTGTGAGCCCAGGAGGAGTGGACTGCAATCTTCCCAGATCATTTGGGCAGTGGTAGTTAATATTTTCCTGGAAAGAAAAGGAAAAAAGGCAGTAGAATATTCCCTCCAGTGATCAAGATATTTACTTTTGAATATGTCCACCTCTCTGCTGGTAGGTCTGTTAGATTTTCAGCAGAACCTGGAAATGACAAGACAGGATTAAGGATCAAGGGCTACGTCTGAAATAGAAATGTTTGCTGAGTTACCAAAAGCTGCATAAAGCACCCACATGGATGGGGCAGTGTGTAAAGGCACCATACCAGGGTGGTAAAGTTTGTGAAATTGGGGAGTCAACCACTAACAGCTCAGAGAGCAAATAAAGCAGAGCAAAAACAGTCCTGCTCGACTGAGTGGGTGTGCAAGAGAGGGGAAATGCTCTTTCCCACCAAAGGCATTTTGGAACCCCCTTAACCCTTCTCAGCCCTCACTGTGTCCTAGCAGCCTGCTGATCCAGGTATTCTATTATTCTGTAGGATCAGTTCTGCAATTTCTGCAAAACTGATTTTTTGTCTTCTTCAAAGCATGCACAACATGCTAACAAAAAACAAATTAAATTTTGGTTACGTTGCTGCAAAACCCTGAGCTTATCTCTACAAAGATCCCTCTCCTCAGATATGAGGAACAGAAAAACAGGCTTTTACTAGATCAGCCCTTTGTGGTTTTGTCTCTTTCTGGTTTATTGAGGGAAATAAGCAACCCATTGAAGCAAAGCCTCTAAGGTGGCTTTAAGCTTTGTTTTAATGGAAAACAGGATCCTCCCTAAAAGCTCATTAAGGGTTTGTGTGGTTACTGTATCAGTGCAAGCTGAAAAAAGGGATATCTGTTTTCCTACTGATGCACAGGGATCTCTTTCTTAGGTTAAGAAATACACTTGCTGAAGGTTTTATTTGTTTTCTTGCTAGCCATCATTAAAGTAGTTTACTCATTCTCTTAAATCCCATTTGAACTTTTGCTGACTGGACTTTTCACATGGGGACAAATCAAACTGTGCTTGACATAAAATTTATCTGGATGAAGTGTTTTAAATTATGTCAGTGAGTCTAATGAACAAAATTTAATGGTTCACTTGAGGCTCTGTTGAGTACATCCAAATAAATTTGCTTTTCAGGGTTCAGATGCCCTTTATAAAATTGTTGACTTAAATTCACTAGAAACTTTGGTAAATCCTTTAAAAAGAGCTCAGCTTTTCAACTGGAATATAAAACCTTGGCAGGTCTATTCAAAACCAAGTGTGTTTTCAGCAGAACAACATTAACTTAAAAGACTTAATATTCATACAGAGGGCATAGTGGTATCTTCACTCTTTGGATAGACCTTGTTACATCATCTTGCAGATGATAAACCTGAAAAATCATGAAAATTTAATGCTTAATAATTTGCATATGTCCTAAAAATTCAGGAAGCATGTCTTTATGTTACCAACTTTTAGGTTTGGTTTTGACAACAGGTGGTGGGGGACCTGTCCATCCAGAGCTGAGTTTTTGTGCTAGTGCTACTCACTGACTTGTCATGCTATATTTCAATACTTATAAGCTCTTTTTACTTCTGCTCTTAACTTGTGGAAGCCTGTCTTTCTGAACAGATCTTTGTTTCCATCAATAGTGGTAAAAAGCTGTGGCCCAGCTCTAATGTCATTGTCATTTAGACTGCATCCCGGTTTCTTATCATCATTTTGTTGTGGCAATGTGACATCTGCCATAGTGTGAGGAGTGGGAAGACAGACTTTTTTCATAATAATAATTATATGAAAAAGTTGAATCCCATGGCAATATACTGCTGAGTTTTACAAAATACTATGTGACTGCCATATAAAGCCATAGAGATGGGGTTGCTGCAGCTTCTGTCCTGCTGGAGCAGCAGAGCAGCTGTCACAGCCAGGTTCTGGTGAGGTTTGCTAGCATTGCACACAGGCTAATACTCCCCTTCAGTCAGCCTGATATGTGCCAGTGCTGCACACTGAACCTTCAGCAGAGAGCAGCTGATCTGGCTGCAAGGACAGATAAAAATGAAAGCACAGCCCAATCTAGCACCCCAGCACAGGGGATGGCACTCAGCCCAGTGCTTGTGCTTTCTCCAGTCTGACCTGCCACAAACTGTGGCCCTGGCTGATTTCCAAGTAGGTCTACCTCACCAAAAAATAGTTTACATAGGTATCATATAGCTGTGTATGTTATAATGAATAATAATATTAAAAAAAAAAAAAAAAAAACAACAACAAAACAAAAAACCAACCCAACAAATATCCCACTGAGGCAGTCTCAGCAGTCTCTCTACTATGGCACAACTTTCAGCCAGGGCATGGCAGTCAGTAGCCACTCCACAGAAAAGAAATGGGAATGACTGATTCCTACAGTCTTACTACAAGGAGTGACTTGCAGTGTTTAACTTAAAACATCAAGTATGTAGCACTTTTGAGTGTGTAACAGGCTGGTGTGAACTAGCAAGGTGCAATGTCTTTCCCGTGGCTGTAGAGTAAAGAAAGATTTATTGGGAATAAGGAGAAATGTTTTAATGGCCTACCAGACCAACTGATCAGAGAAGTGTGAAGTCTTTCACCTGAGAGGCCACTGAGCAGTGTTTGGACTGACTAGAATATCTTACAGGAAAGCCAAAAGCAGACAAGAATTTCCCCTGGGGCAGGGAGAAACAACTTCTTCCTTTCCATTCCTATGATGCACATTATTCTCTAATTATTAGCAATCAGCATTTATAAAGTGTATAAATGAATGCCAGAAATTTTCAGAAACTCAAATTACTAACAAATATCAGGCAATGAAAGCAAGAATCAATGTTTTATTCTCGAGGTGCTCTGTCATTAGGCATAATTGCCAATTAACTTACAACAGGAATAATTATGCAGTGCAAAAGTGATGAAAAGGTTGGATGCCTAAGCTTACTTGGAGGTAGCACGAAATGGTTCATTTCCAAGAGCTACTGTCAGTGCTGTGATTAAAACTAATCATTTTAGAAGATGTCTTCTCTGAGTTGGGATATTGGGAATTTTTTCAGAAGTACAGCCTGTTGTGACAACATCTATGTAGAGATGCTCTTAGTTAATGTGTTGGACAATTCCTATACAGATCTAATGTTCTCGGGAGTTATTAGCAATAACACAGGTGTGCTATGAATGCACCAAATTGTAACCAAATCACTGATTTTAACGGGGGGAGAGGCCAGCTGTTCAAAAGAGCACTATATTTTCATGGCATATGTAAGGTGGGACTCTTCAAAACTCAGATATGAATTAACTTTGAGATGAGTAAAAAAACCTGTGAACAGAGGCAGAAGATTAAGGGACATTAAAGTAGTCAGCAAAGTGCCTATGACTTTTTTTCCCCTCACACCAGGTGGTGAGAAACTGCTTATAGAGAACAGCAAAGCAGACTTTGTTCTGGTCCTTGTCAGACACAATCTATATCTAGAAAAGTCTTCTATGAAGTGCAGTGAATATTTCATCTTTTATTGTTTCCTGTGTTTTGCTTGCATAGAGTTTTACATTGCTATACAAAGTGGGGTACTTGTGTTGTACTCTGTGCAACATACAAATCATAATTTTGTAATAAACAGTGATTATATAATATCACAATCTTAATACTGAGTATTTGCAATCTGAGTCTGTTGTTCTATTTAAATATATTTGAATGCAAGTTTCAAATATATTTTTATGACAAGTGGGTTTTATCAAGACTTAAAAAAGACTAGGGAGACAGTGTAGATTGATGCAGAGTAATGGATGAAAGAATGCTTTCAGGAAGGAATTGCATCAAGGAACTCTATCATTACAAACTCTCGTTTCCTTTTGGTTTTAAAGAGGGACAGTTTTTCAGGTTTTCCTTCTGTAGCATGTAAAATATGAATACTATTTTAAAAAAAATTATTCTTCCTTGCAGCAGATACATTAAGAACAGAAGTTGATGGGGTGCATTGAGTAGGATATTTTAGTGTCTCTGAATGCCTGGTGTTTGGTAGATGGGCACAGCCTCTGAAGGCAGCTCCTCACAGAGGGAGGTCAGTTCCAATGCACTGTGATGCTCTTTGCTCTGAGGAGCTGCCTGCAATTCTTTAGCCTTCAGTGAGTCATAGGGGACTGACCGGAGCAAACCTTTTGTTTGGTGCAGCCTTGAGTACTGTGTGCAGGTTTGGGGCAGCACAAAATAAAGGCGATACACTGAGATTTTTCCAAAGGAGTCTGGTGAAGGGTCTTGTCCTGGGTTGACGGTGCCTCTGTATCCCAGATCGTGAGATTGTTGTGTCTAGCGGCGGCGGCCTTTCCCCGCAGCACTTCCCCCCCTTTGCTTCCGCCCCCCCCTGCGGGCTTTTCGGCGGGGGGGGCGGCTGCTCTGGCCCTCGGCCTGCTGTGGCTGGCTTCTCTGCTTTGCTTCGCTTGCTTAGCTTGCTTTGCTACCTCCATCCTTTTTCCTCTCTGTCCCCCGTCTCTCAAGACCCGAACCGACTCCGGATCTGGTGGCTGGGAACCTGAGACCTGCTGCCTGGAACGTGAGTCTGCAGGAAGAAGCTCGGCGCCCTC